>JAVJIF010007481.1:0-238462 GCA_038442645.1 Agave tequilana
AGTGACACCGATATAACCTCCTCCTTTTTTTCCATCGTTTCTGCAAGCAATAAAAAGATAACTTTTTTTATGTTCTTTTTATTTTCTTTTTCTTCTTCTTCTTTCTACTCTTTCTCCTTCAGTTTTGATGATAGTCCAAGTGAGTCAAATAGCATCGTATTGCCATGCCTTAGCGAGTGTCATCGATAGCTCATGACGATGGATTCTTCCCTATGTTTGTATCATTTCATACTTACTCGAAGAAGCCTTGATGATGTAAGTGAATTGGGACTGAGTTAATTTTATGAGTTATACGTTGATCGCTTTCAGATCAAGGTAAAACATACAAGGATTCCAGGTAAGTCATCAACAGGAAAAGGTAAGTATTTCTTTTAATCTTTAGTTTAGATCACCTTCATTACCAAATCTCTACTATTTTTCACTTTCTTTGCACAAAATCACCATCTCCTTCTATCTATCACTTTCACAATTTAACATAACTTATTTCTTTTTCTTTTCAAGAACTAAAAGAAAAATTTTAACCATTCTTTATAACTTAAAGAGAACTTGCAAAAAGCTTCCATCGCTAGTCCCTCCTTGAGGATTACGACGCACATAGCCAGTTTGTATAGAGGTAGCATTAGTACCTTGAACTGCCTATTATCTATTCTGAAATTCTGTATTTTCTGTGTGCATGTTTAAAATCAATCAAATTTTGGCACAGTTGCGGGGGGAGGGACGGTAAGTAATTCTCTTTTAAATTGACATTTTTTGCTAACTTTCTTCTTTGTTCTGGTGTTCAGTGATAGATATCAAGAAAAGTTTTGCTGCATTGGACATATAAGTGGCCCTAGACTCTGCTAAGAAAGCAGGGCCCAGAAGCCCTCAGATTTGCTGCATTCACGCGGCAATCTGAGTGAACTACTAACTTATACTTTTTTGCAGGTTGGTTGAATTGTAAAACTAAATTTCTGCACCCATTTATTTTCTTATTTAACTCACTGTACATACTTTCTAACCTCAACAGTAAATTGATATTTGTTAAATGCTAAAAACGGTTTAGACTTTGCATTTAGGTGCGTGTCTAATTTGTTTACATTTTATATTACTGTTGAAGAGTGATGGAGCAAAGGTATGTGTGCATAGAATATAGTATAGGAACACTTTTGATTGTTTACGTTACTTAAGTGTTGCTTTCATGTACACATTGTACTAATTGATTTAAGGGCTTATCCTATAAATAAGATAAGGTGAAAAGTTATTACCCTTCCTTAGCCCATAAACAATCTCCTCACTCACTAATCCAACCCTAACTAAAAACTGAGTAGATGTTGGCCCTAGGGATATCTCAGACTCAATCGGAGACTGACTTAAGAGGGAAGTTGATTAGAATTTTAACTCTGCCAAATCGGTGTCAAAGGTTCGGGATTGATGGACGAAAATCCAAAGGCTGGTGGTTTGACTTAATAGGCCTGTTGCTTTTACGCACGGATACGTCCCACCAATCTTCCCTACCTGACCGATTAACTTGTGGTCAGATTCGGCAATATACCCCCCGTGGACAGTCTAACACTTAGGAGTCGTCTAGGTCTAAGGTCTACCCTAACTTAGGTTAGATTTTTTCTTTTATTTGTTTATTCATTTGTTTTTCTTATTTGTTTTGACATTTCTTGTGTGATACGACTTATAACAATAATTTTTTCAATTTTAATGGTAATCCATGTTACACGCCGACCTCTTTTTCGAATATTACCAACCCGGCATATCATAACTTTAACCAATCTAGTGTGTCGGATTGGTCTTATCCGAATCAATACATGCCCCAATCCCAATACTATGAATAAGACTGGAATAAATCATCACTACTCTTCACAGAGCCAATGGGATACAACTCCCCGAGTCATATTGTCAACACCTTACCAACACCCAACTTCATATACTCCTTCTCTGAGCAACCATTAGAAGAATCAATTGACTGGGAAAAGAGGATGAAAGAAAGCCTTAGAAGAGCTTGAGCGACGAATTCAAATTCTAGAAGACTCAAAATCCCGTCAAAATTTTCAAATCACAGATCCTTATTCTATTTTTCAAGAAGAACATGCTGACTTAGAAAAGAGTATGAAATCCATGATTCAGTTCCAAAGTGATCCACTCGATATAATAGAAGCAAGATTTAATAGATTAAAAAATATGCGTAGGAATAAGAAAACTCTCCCTACCCAATCTTTGACTATTCCCGACACTTCTAGGCATATTGATGAAAATCAAGAATCATGGTATCTGAAGACTTTGACCAAGATTCAATATTACCACAAAATCTTGAACTTGACCAATATCAACTCATTGACGAATTGGCAAGTTTTCATTTTAATGAGATTGAACTTAGTTATGAATGTGAACCCGATCCCTAACTTTGTGATTCGGTTCCCATCTTCGAATTTATGTTGACTCTGGTATCTTACCCAATTTGGATCAATTTTCGAGCCAACTTATTCCCGTACCCATAGATCTTGAAATTAAATCACCAATTTGGATAGTCACATTCCATTGATGGGAAAAGAATGTGAATTTTAATCCTTGAATTTGGACTCAACTCTTGAACCAAAACTGACTCTCGAACCCAAAGTTGATTTTTTCGAGTTAGTATTGGTTCCCGAACCTATCATTCTTGAACCCAAGTCAACCATTTCACTAAGTCACATTCTTTTATTGGATATAGGTATAGACCATGGTGACTCCGTGATGATTTTTCAAGACTGGTCATGTAGAGGGAATAAATTTCATGATAGGATCTTTCATGATCCTATTCATATTGAGAACTGTAAATATGTAAATAGAAAAGAGGTCAATAAAGGTGGGTTCCAGGAACCATCACATTATCTTGATTAGGTAATAACGCTTGACCCAATCTGACCACCACCGGAACCACCACCTTAAGGTAATATTTTTCTTTCCTTTCTTCTTTTCATGCATCTATGCATTCATTCATACATTGAGGACAATGCATCAGATAGGTATGGGAGGGTTCTAGTATAACATAGGTTTTATTGTTATTTAAAATAAAAAAATTAACATTTTCCTATCTTAAAAAAACTTTTTGAAAAGAGAGCAATATTTGACATATTTTTTGTAAGAAATTAAGTCAATTTTAAGGAATAGGAGATCATAATTAGGATTTCTTATACTTGGTCAAGATAAGATTATTTGTTTGATTTCTAAAGTTAGGAAGAAAATTTGAAAAAGTAATTTAGTCTTGATTTTTACCTTGATGAAATATGCATGCTTTATACACATACAAACTTAGGTTTTTAAAACAAAGATTCTTATGCCTATATAAAAACTATATATATGTATTTATATCAAAAATTCTCTGATTAAGCTGGGTATTTGTGGCCCATAAAGCATAAGTATTCACGCCTAAAAGTGGTCCATATAATAAAATTCTTAGTTTCATGGCCTTGTTTGCTCGAGTCCTTAAGTCCTTGGGGTGTTTTTTTCACCCGGTGCCCTAAGACCGTCCGGTTTGGGAGTCACCGATTAAAGGCTCATTACATGGGCAGATTAGAAAGCCTAATAGAACTAAGAAATAATAGCACCAAAAATATAAATAAAAAAAAAAATAAAAACAAGGCGTAAGAGTTAGAGTGAAAGAACCCTTAGTCAAAATTTCACGATCACAAAGGTGCATATGACTTAGGGTAAAGTAATAGACTAGATGAGAAATACAGTTTGACTCCTTATCTTGATTGATAACAACTTTTTGAATAGAGAATAAGTTTAAGAATGAAAAATTCAATTTTCCTATAACTTATATATTACTTAAACGCTTACAATAATACTTCAAATATTTTCTCTTTTTCAAAATGTTTTTTGAAATACTCACACTTTGTTTCTTTTTCTTTTATGGATTTTGTGGGTGCAATCCACTGAAAGCCCTCACGAGACAAAACTCGTCCTTTAAGGGTAACCTAGAGGTTAACGGTTTGTTTCACATGCTCAGTGCAATTGCGTGACCTGTGACAGTGGTCTAATAAATTCTTAGGTTTAGTTTTGATGTTTGCTCAAGATGAGCAAAAGATAGGTGTGGGAGTTTTATCACACACGTGCATTGCATGTTTTCATATCATATGTGTCATATTTCTGCATTTTTATTTAAATAAAACTCTGCTATTGATGTATTTTTCATGTTAATGGCGTGTAGGGTAATTAAGGAAGAAAAAAGAGAGATAGATAGATTTATCCAATTAAATTCAAAAGTTCAAAAGATAGAAGTTCTAAATGCCATCTTATCTGAAGACCGGGTATATCAGATGAGATAATTGTTAGAACTTGATTTTGATGATAACATTTGTAATGTAGATGCATTAAAGCTCAATCTCAAAAGCTTATAATGAGTTCGAAGTGCTCAAGACTACTCAAGGATATTAGCTATTTTTGTGTATTTTTTATAGAAGTTAAAAGCTTGAACACACACACAATTTAGTCATATGGTCGACTTACACCTAAGTCTAGTTGACTAATATATCTTTTAGTCGACTTGACTCATTATATGTCGACTAAGTCTTTCCACAGATGCATATCAACTTTTTGTTTGTGACTGTTAGCAGTATTAGTCGATTAATTCATGTTGTAGTCGACTAATTCATGTTGTAGTCGACTTACCATTACTGCTGATCGACTAATTATAGTTCCCAAAAACTTATCATCTGTATCAGTCTTGATGTAGTCACTTGCTTTCTTGACAGCCGACTAACCCAAGTAAAATATCATATCCTAGTCAACTACCCTCTATACCCTAGTCGACTTATAACAGTTTCTGACTGTTAAACAGTTATTAGTTTTCTGGTGTTTATCCAACGTTCTGATATTCAAATTTGACTTGATAACTTCCCTTACTGACCATTGATTTTAGTTATAAATAGGGATGTTGTACTAGGCTAAATACACCAATTCAAATGATTAGTTTTTCTATCCAAACTCTATTGAAAAATTTTGTTTTCCAGAAAACTAGTTTCCACATTCATTTCTTCACACAATTTCAGTCTTATTATGAAGAATTCTGAGAGTCCACCTATAAGAGCCCTTGTTCATGATCATATACAAGTTTCAAGGCTTATAAGATATTTTGTAATCATTCAAAGAGAAGTATTGTACAAGTTTATCCTCTTGGTGCTAGAAGAGGCGTACAAGGAAATTGTCTTCTTGGTGTAGAGAAGAGTTGTACGGATTTGTCAAATATTGTTTTATCAAGTAGTGTACAAGGAGTTAATTTTGGGTCTACAAAATCAGGATAAGAAAAATCTCAAGCAGGTTGCTTGGGGACTAAACATAGGTCAAGAGGACCGAACAAGGATAAAATCTCTTGTGTTTGCATTTGCATATTTTCTGAGATTTATTTCCTTTCTTGCAAGTTATTTTATTTAACGCTAATTACCTTTGTTTTAGTGTTGTGTTGACATTATTTTTAGATCCTACAATTGGTATCAGAGCCCGGCCCGTCATACACTACCAACACCTTGCATACCCGGTCAACACCCTATAAGGATGGCAATGGAGTTTGTTTCATCACAATTCAAAGAAGAACATTTTACACAACGTTCACCATTATTTGATGGATAAAACTACTACTGGAAGTGTAGAATGAAGATCTACTTGCAACCACTCAACTATGAACTCTGGAACATAGTAGAAGCACCGTACACTAAGCCGACTACAAATTACAGTGCATAGAATGAAGAACAAAAGAAGTTTGTAAACCTTGATGCGAAAACAATGAACGCGTTTTATATGCCTTGAACAAAGAAGAATTTAATCGCGTGTCAACGGCCAGATCTGCAAATCAAATATGACAGATTTTATAGGTAACCTATGAAGGTACTAATAAAGTTAAAGAGTCTAAATTTTTTTTTTTGTTCACAGGTTTGAACTCTTTAAAATGAAGGAGAATGAAACAATTTCAGAAATGATTACAAGATTCACAAACATTACAAATTCCTTAGTAGTCCTTGGAAAGGAATACACTCAATTTGAAAAAGTTAGAAAGATTCTTCGTACACTCACATCAGATTAGGAGAAGAAAACCACTGCAATAGAAAAAGCAAATGATCTCTCAACAATGTCATTAGAAAACTTTATTGGTAATTTAATGGTATATGAAGTGCAACTTGAAGATCGGAAGAATGATGAACATCAACTTTAATCAAAGAAGAAAGTACTTACCTTCCATACATCCTCAGATATAGACAATTCAGATGATGATGAAGACGAGATGGCAATGCTCTCAAGAAAATTCAGAAAGTTCTTGAAGCAAGGTATAACTTTAATCCTACTGTTTTAATTATAATAAAACAGGTCATATGAAGAAGGATTGCCCACTGCTCAAAAACAAAGGAAAATTTAAGAGTAAAAAGTTCAAAAAGAAGAAAGATTATCAAGCATCATGGGAGAATAGTGATTCATTTTTCTCAGATGAAGAAGAAGCCACTGAATATGCCAATGTTTGTTTTATGGCTCAAGAAGAAGATGAGGTACAATATACTGAACTGTTAGATGCATTTCATGAGTTATATGATGATCTTAAGAATGAAAAGATTAAAAATAAAATTGTATCAAAGAAAATGAAAGACTTAACAAAGAAAATTCTGTTTATATTTCTCAAATTTCTTCTGAAAATTCTCAAAAGATGACTTTAAAAAAGTTATATCATCATTGAAAAAGGATAATGAGAATTTCTTAAAAGAAAATATTTTGCTTAAAGAGAAAACTATTTCTTTAAATTCTAGAATTTCAATTTTAGATAAAGAAATGTCAAGTTTCAAAATTAAGTATGAAGAAATTTGAAAAATGTGACAAAATTTAATAAAGGAAAAGAAAATTTAAATGATTTATTATCTTATCAAAAGATTTCAAATAAACATGTTGGTCTTGGATTTTCAAAACATAAATCTACACATATTTATGAAAAGAATCATAATCCATATAATTATTTTGTGAAAGGAAATACTAATACTATTTCACAAAGAATTAAGAATAAATATATATAGATTCCTAAAAATTTAAGTATTGTGGATAAAAATGCTTATATTGCATCATATTTACATTATTTATGTAATTCTTGTGATTATGTTTATACTAACAAATGAAAACCAAATTCAAATTGGGTTTGGGTTCCAAAAGGTTAATGTTTTTTATCATGTTATGATTGGTACCATCAAAAATGTTTATCTTATAGGTACCTTACATGAAAAAGTGATTTCTTGATGATAGAAAATTTCAATCATATAATGTGTATATATATATGTCATGATATACGTTTTGCAGGGGGAGGTGAATAGGTGATGATGCTAATCAATGAGCAATTTAAAAATTATGATGCAAATGTAATGCAACAATCTCCCAAAACAAGATTAAGAGCCGAATTCCCTATTAAGGGCTCTGAACTCCTTCCTCCGGCTTCCTCGTAAAATGAGTTAGAGGTGCGCAATGCAACCTTGTTGTATGGGATAATGATTGACAATATGAATGAAATGAATATGGCAATGACAATCTCAAGTAATAAGTAATGACAAGGAAAAGTAAACCAATCGCAAACACAAAGATATGTTATCGAGGTTCGAGCACCCAGCTCTACTCCCCGCCTTCCCCAGAAGGATTCTAGCTACTTCCACTATCACAAAGATCAGAAATACAATGGAGTACCCAACTCCACAATCTCAAGTACAAGGAATTTCTGAGTAGTCACAAGACCACAAACTCTCTCTTTCAATTGTCTCTTCCCTTACAAAAGGTCCTTAGAGAACAATGAGTAGGAATGAAGCTCTTGTGTGCAAGGAGAAAAGAAAATGAAATCAGAGAATTCTTTTGAAAAACACTTCAGAAAATGAGAGAGAATTTCAGCACAAAAATCAAAAACCAAGCTCTTTTGAATGCCTTAAACTTTTGAATTTTTCTTGTAATAATTAGGTGAACCAATCTCTCCCCAAACACCCCTATTTATAGGAGAGGGCTAGGGTTAGAAGATAAAACATTTTTAGGGCTAATCAGAATGTATTAAACCCAAAACAAGTCATTTAAACTCACTTAAGTGAGAAAAAGAGAAAAATAAACAGCTCAGAAAAAATGCCCGTTACTGTTCAAACGGCTCTGTCGGTCGACCGCAAGTTCAAAAATGTGACCGTTGCAGGCCAGCGGTCGACCCGCCGGTCGACCCAATCTAACCGAGAGCAAAGTTGCTTACAGTCGGTCGACCGGTCGGTCGACCGATACAACGTGCACACAGATATGTGCACAGCCAGAGCCACGGTCGACTGGGACGGTCGACCGGCCAACCTGTCATAGGTCCGGTCGACTGGCTCAGGTCAAAAATCAGGATTTTGAAGAGAAAATAAAAGGGATTTAGATTTTGATAAAAATAGTTTTGAACATAGATTTGTATAAAACACAAATATATATCTGTAGGCCAAATCTTGTAAACAAAATGTTTTTGTATAAATTATAAGAAAACATTTTGGAATAAACATGTGCGCAAAAACGTGTGTGATAGAGCTTCAAACCTATCCACTATTCTTTAACAACTATAAAACTAAAAATACAATGATTAAATACTCTTTGAGCAATCTTCAAGTCTTTGAGCCATCCAATGCCTTGCTTGTGCCTTTTCTTCTATGATTTTCCTTGATTGTGCAATTTGCCTTCCTTGCTATGTGAAACTTAGAAGTTCTTGCAAAAGTTAAGCCAATGGTCTCCAAACATGGTACAAAACCTGAAACTTATCTTGAACAAATTCATTAGTACCAAATAGCTCTTATTTGGTTTGTCATCATCAAAACACAAAACAAGAGAGTGTAACCTCTTGGGCCAACAATCTCCCCCTTTTTGATGATGACAAAACAAATAGGCTATAGACAAAAATATGGGGGAGGAGAAGACTCCCCCTCAAATTATGCTATATTTATGCTATAAAAAAAAACACAAGAATTTATTAAACACACAAAAACATACTCTTGATGCCAATTGAAACCAAATTGAAACAATACCAAGAAAACACAAATTCAAGAGTTCTCAAATTCATAAAACACAAGACTCATAACAAAAACTCATAAAACTCATAAAAACATATAAATTCATATGGAACCAAGACCAAATGACTTATTTTTGTCCCATGTAAACTTATTCTCCCCCTTTTTGTCATACATCAAAAAGGGTTATGAAAAACATGTTTAATCAATAACACAAACATTAAGTTCTCCACAAATAAACGAA
Organism: Agave tequilana; assembly: GCA_038442645.1. Classification (NCBI taxonomy): domain Eukaryota; kingdom Viridiplantae; phylum Streptophyta; class Magnoliopsida; order Asparagales; family Asparagaceae; genus Agave; species Agave tequilana. Next base: position 9,241 of record JAVJIF010007481.1, read on the forward strand.
AATCTAGCAAAATCAAGTGGTTTAGTGAAAATATCGGCTAGTTGTAAATCCGTGGAAACATAATCAATATCTATATCTCCTTTCTCAAAATGATCTCTAAGAAAGTGATATCTAATCTCAATGTGCTTGGTCTTACTATGTTGATTTGCATTCTTAGTCATGTGTATAGTACTAGTATTATCACAAAATATTTTTATATGATCAAAATGCAAATCAAAATCAAGGAGAGTATGTTTCATCTAAAGGACTTGTGCACAACAAGCCCCTGCGGCAACATACTCCGCCTCGGCGGTTGAGAGTGCTACGGAATTTTGTTTCTTAGAGGACCATGAAACAAGACAATTACCAAGAAATGACATGTCCCACTAGTACTTTTTCTATCTACTCTACAACCCGCATAGTCGGCATCCGAATAACTCGTCATTGATAAATCTCCAGTTTTCGGATACCATAGACCCATCCCAATAGTGCCCTTAATATAACGAATAATGCGTTTTACCGCAATAAGATGGGACTCTTTAGGACACGATTGAAATCTAGCACAAAGACACACACTAAACATGATATCCGGCCTACTTGCCATTAAATATAAAAGACTTCCTATCATGCTTCTATATAATTTAATATCAACATTTTTACCTTGGTCATCTTTATCAAGCTTGGTTGTAGTTGCCATGGGAGTGTTGCAAGTCTTTGAGCCTTCAAATCCAAACTTCTTTACAAGTTCCTTTGCGTACTTGGCTTGACTTATGAACGTCCCGTTTGCAATTGCTTGATTTGGAGTCCAAGGAAGAAATTGAGCTCACCCATTGAAGACATTTCAAACTCAAGTTGCATTACCTTTCAAAATCCTTGCACAAAAGCTCATTAGTAGAACCAAAAATTATATCATCAACATAAATTTGCACAATTAATATATCATTATCAACATGCTTAGTGAATAGAGTAGTGTCTACTTTTCCTTTAATAAAATCATTTGAAATGAGAAAACTAGAAAGCCTTTCATACCAAGCTCTTGGAGCTTGTTTCAATCCATACAAAGCTTTATCAAGTTTAAAAACAAAATCGGGATGAACATGATCAATAAAACCGGGAGGTTGAGAAACATAAACTTCTTCATTAATAAAACCATTCAAAAATGCACTTTTCACATCCATTTGAAAAAGTTTAAAATTTTTGAAAGATGCAAAAGCTAGTGTCATCCGTATGGCTTCAAGCCGTGCTACGGGTGCAAAGGTCTCCTCAAAGTCAATTCCTTCAACTTGAGTGTAACCTTGGGCCACTAACCTAGCTTTATTCCTAATGACATTTCCGGACTCATCCATCTTGTTTCTAAAGATCCACTTAGTACCAATTATTGGTCTATCGTGGGGTTTAGGAAAAAGGTGCCAAACTTAGTTGCGCTCAAATTGATTGAGTTCCTCTTGCATGGCAAGCAACCAATATGGGTCCGTCTCGGCTTCGAGAATGCCTTTGGGTTCAAAATGAGAAATGAAAGCAAAGTTACCACATAGGTCATGGAGTTTGGAGCGCGTTGTGACTCCTTTAGATGCATCACCCAAGATGAGCTCCTTAGGATGATTTGTAGCGTATCTCCAAGCTTTGGGAAGCGGTTGAGAGCTTTCCACTTTATCCTCTTGAACATCACCAATAGATTCTTGCTTTTCTTCTTGAGCGGGTGAGTCCTTCAAGGATAGTCTCTCCATGTCTTCACCTAATGGTTCAATCTCTACAACATTCTCAACAACCACATTAGATTCTTCAAACTTAACATGCATGGATTCTTCAATGGTACGAGAAGATCTAATGAATACTCTATAAGCTTTACTAGTTGTAGAATATCCAACAAAAATTGCTTCATAAGCCTTAGCATCAAATTACCCAAATTCTCTTTAGTATTTAAAACAAAACACTTGCATCAAAAAACTTTGAAATAAGCAACATTAGGTTTTCTAGAGTGATACATTTCAAAAGATGTTTTGGAAGAATTTTTACACAAATAAATATGGTTAGATATATAGCATGCGGTGTTTACGGCCTCGGCCCATAAATATTGAGGGAGGTCGTATTCACTTATCATTATCCTAGCCATCTCTTGAAGTGTTCTATTTTTCCTTTCTACAACTCCATTTTGTTGTGGAGTTCTAGGACAAGACATTTCATGCTTAATTCCCTTTTCATCACAATAAGTCATGAAGAGTTGGTTTACAAACTCACCACCTCTATCACTCCTTATTTCAAAATTGGAAAACCTTTTCTTTTTCAACCATTTTCGAAAAATCTTAAAATGAGAAAGGTTTGATCTTTATGTTCCAAAAAGAAAACCCAAGTGAAACGGGAAAAATCATCAACCAAAACATATGCATATCTACTACAATTTAAACTCTTAGTTTTAGTAGGTCCAAAAAGATCCATATGAATTAATTCTAAAGGCCTAGTTGACATGAATCCTTGATTGGTTTGAAGAAGACTTGGTTTGTTTCCCAAGTTGGCACGCACCACACATGCGGTCTTTCTCAAACTTCAAGCAAGGAATACCCTTCACCAATTCCTTTGAATTAATCCTAGAAAGATGTTCAAAAGAAGCATGTCCTAATCTTCTATGCCAAAGCCAAGAATTTCATCAAAAAGCATTCAAGCATTTAGTAGAGCACTCAATATTAAGCATGTCAATGATATAAACATTATCATCACGAAAACCGGTGAGAATACAATCATTTGTTTTAATATCAAAAATCTTGCAAGAACAATCATCAAAAACAACTTTAAGTCCACGATCACAAAATTGACTAATGCTAAGCAAATTATGTTTCAAACCTTCAACTAAAACAACATTCTCAATAATAGGAGATGCACCAATTTGAATGTTACCTATACCGATGATAGTCCCTTTGGAGTCATCCCCGAAGGTGACGGAGCCACCTTCCATGTACCTTGATAGGGTTGTAAAGTTGTTGATATCCCACGTCATGTGTCTTGAACAACCACTATCAAGGTACCACCGCTCCCTACGTCTTGGAGCCTTGGTGTGTACCTACATCAAACAATTTAGGACTTGATTTTGGTACCCACATTTTCTGGGTCCTTGAGGGTTAGAGCCATGAACCCAAACAAGATTATTGGATCTATTTAATTGATCATAACAAAACTTAGCTAAATGTCCATTTTTACCACAATATGTGCATCTATATACTCTACCATATTTAAAAGCATAATGGGTGTGTGATTTGTGAGCATGAGCTTTGTGAGCATGAGCATGAGAAGTGTTAGGTGTAGTGTGAGCATGAGAAATCTTAGCATGTGATGTGTACTTTTTAGAAAATTTTTCCTCAAGTTTCTTAGTGTTAAAAGCACAATCTTTCAAAACCTTTTCAAAATCAACCATTTTAGTTTTTAAAGAAGAAATTTCTTTTTCATCAACAATAGGAAATTTAGCCTTACAAGAAACCTTGTAGGCACTAAATTCATTTTGAATAGAAATGAGGTTGGAAGAAATATCATCTTTTTCTTTGGAAACCATAGCAAGTTGATTTTTAAGAAAAGCAACTTCTTTTTGCAATTTAAAGCATTCAATTTTCTTGTTATCATAAGTTTCAGAAAGTTCAACAAAAGCATGTACAAGAACTTCCTTACTTAACTCATCATCTTCATCATCAAGGGGTTGAGGGGTTACCTTAGGTGTGTTGCCATGAAACACATATTTGCAACATCCGCCTCTTCCTCGGACTCGCTTTCCGAATCCCAAGTTGCCTTATACGATTTCTTTCTTCCGATTTCTTTGGCTTGAAGGAGGAGGTCATCTTCTTCTTGAACTCCGGGCAATCCGCCATGATGTGTCCGGGCTTTCGGCAATTGTAGCATATAATTTTCCTCTCCTCTTTGCCTTCAAATTTTCTCCGAAAGTTGAGCTTGTTCCTCCGGCACATCCTTTTGACATTTCGCACAAGGAGGGAGAGCTCCTCATCTTCTTCTTCATCTTCTTCATCGTCTTCAAGATTGGATGAAGACTTGAAAGCTAAGGACTTCTTCTTTGTTGGAGCGGCCTCTTCTCTTGCTTTCTTCTCCATCTCATGGGTCTTTAGGTTCCCAATGAGACTGATGATGTCCATCTCATCTTTGTCGTTCAATTCCTTCAAGGTGGTGGCCTTTATCTCCCAAGATGGAGGAAGAGCCCGAATCACTTTGCGCACCTTTGATCGTTGGAGATGACGTCACCTAAGGAAGAAAGACCATTGGTGATTTTAGTGAATCTAGTAATCATACAATCAATAGATTCATCATCAAGCATTTTAAATGATTCATATTGAGACCTCAAGAGATCTATCTTAGCTCTCTTGACTTGTGAAGTCCCTTCATGTGTGACCAATAAGTGTTGCCAAATCTCATAGGCGGATTAGTAATGAATTACCCGTGTAAGGTCATCCTCATTCAAGGCGGTTAAAAGGGAGTTTTGGGCCTTGGAGTTAGCCCCATATTCTCTAAAGTTGAAGTCGGTCCATGTGCTTTCATCACTATCGGGTGCTACATAGGGTTTGGTCAAGGACTTAGCCACTAAACTACCTAATGATTGCAAAAAGATAGTCATCCTAACCTTCCAAATAGGGAAGTTGAGTCCATCAAATTTAAGGGGGATTTAATGTTATCGGCCATGTTTACTAGTGATGAATGAATGAAATGAGAAATGTTGATTAGCAAATTTTAAGGATCTCTCTATGGATGTTAAGCCAAAACCTAGAGTCCAAGCTCTGATACCAATTGAAAATCACCTAGAGGGGGGTGAATAGGTGATGATGCTAATCAATGAGCAATTTAAAAATTATGATGCAAATGTAATGCAACAATCTCCCAAAACAAGACTAAGAGCCGAATTCCCTATTAAGGGCTCTGAACTCCTTCCTCCGGCTTCCTCGTAAAATGAGTTAAAGGTGCGCAATGCAACCTTGTTGTATGGGATAATGATTGACAATATGAATGAAAATGAATATGGCAATGACAATCTCAAGCAATAAGTAATGACAAGGAAAAGTAAACCAATCGCAAACACAAAGATATGTTATCGAGGTTCGAGCACCCAGCTCTACTCCCCGCCTTCCCCAGAAGGATTCTAGCTACTTCCACTATCACAAAGATCACAAATACAATGGAGTACCAACTCCACAATCTCAAGTACAAGGAATTTCTGAGTAGTCAAAAGACCACAAACTCTCTCTTTCAATTGTCTCTTCCCTTACAAAAGGTCCTTAGAGAACAATGAGTAGGAATGAAGCTCTTGTGTGCAAGGAGAAAAGAAATGAAATCAGAGAATTCTTTTGAAAAACACTTCAGAAAATGAGAGAGAATTTCAGCACAAAAATAAAAAACCAAGCTCTTTGAATGCCTTAAACTTTTGAATTTTTCTTGTAATAATTAGGTGAACCAATCTCTCCCCAAACACCCCTATTTATAGGAGAGGGCTAGGGTTAGAAGATAAAACATTTTTAGGGCTAATCAGAATGTATTAAACCCAAAACAAGTCATTTAAACTCACTTAAGTGAGAAAAAGACAAAAATAAACAGCTCAGAAAAAAATGCCCGTTACTGTTCAAACGGCTCTGTCGGTCGACCGCAAGTTCAAAAATGTGACCGTTGCAGGCCAGCGGTCGACCGCCCGGTCGACCCAATCTAACCGAGAGCAAAGTTGCTTACAGTCGGTCGACCGGTCGGTCGACCGATACAACGTGCACACAGATATGTGCACAGCCAGAGCCACGGTCGACTGGGACGGTCGACCGGCCAACCTGTCATAGGTCCGGTCGACCGTTCGGTCGACTGGCTCAGGTCAAAAATCAGGATTTTGAAGAGAAAATAAAAGGGATTTAGATTTTGATAAAAATAGTTTTGAACATAGATTTGTATAAAACACAAATATATATCTGTAGGCCAAATCTTGTAAACAAAATGTTTTTGTATAAATTATAAGAAAACATTTTGGAATAAACATGTGCGCAAAAACGTGCGTGATAGAGCTTCAAACCTATCCACTATTCTTTAACAAACTATAAAACTAAAAATACAATGATTAAATACTCTTTGAGCAATCTTCAAGTCTTTGAGCCATCCAATACCTTGCTTGTGCCTTCTCTTCTATGATTCTTTCTTGATTGTGCAATTTGCCTTCCTTGCTATGTAAAACTTAGAAGTTCTTGCAAAAGCTAAGCCAATGGTCTCCAAACATGGTACAAAACCTGAAACTTATCTTGAACAAATTCATTAGTACCAAATAGCTCTTATTTGGTTTGTCATCATCAAAACACAAAACAAGAGAGTGTAACCTCTTGGGCCAACATATATGTCATGATATACGTTTTGCAGGGGGAGAACACTTATTTTCTATATTTGTTATAACCTGTTCTATGAAGGGGAGAACAATTTTTTTGTTATAACATGTTCTCTGCAGGAGGAGTTTTCATGCACACAACTTGTCATCATCAAAAAGGGGAAGAATGTTGGAACTTTAATTTGATGATAACATTTGTAATGCAGGTGCATTGAAGCTCAATCTCAAAAGCTTATAATGAGTTCTAAGTGCTCAAGACTACTCAAGGATATTGGCTATTTTTGTGTCTTTTTTATAGAATGTTAAAAGCCTCGAACACACACACAATTTAGTCATATAGTCGACTTATACTTAAGTCTAGTCGACTAATATATCCTCTAGTCGACTTGACCCTTTATGTAGTCGACCAAGTCCTACAGATGCATACAACTTCTATTTGTTGACTGTTAGCAGTATTAGTCGACTTACCTATACTGCTAGTCGACTAATTCATTTTGTAGTCGACTTACCATTACTGCTGGTCGACTAATTATAGTTTTCAGAAAACTTATCAGTTGTATCAATCTTGATGTAGTCGACTTACTTCTTAACTAGTCGACTAACCCAGGCAAAATATCATATCCAGTCGACTACCCTACATACCCTCGTCGACTTATAACAGTTTCTGACTATTAAACAGTTATTATTTTCTGATATTATCCAACATTCTGATACTCAAATTTGACTTGATAACTTTCCTAACTGAACATTGATTTCAGTTATAAATAGGGATGTTGTCCTAGGCTAAACACACTAATTCAAATGATTAGTTTTTCTGTCAAACTCTGTTGAAAAATTCTATTTTCCAGAAAACTAGTTTTCACTTTCATTTCTTCACACAATTCCAATCTTATTGTGAAGAATTCTGAGAGTCCACCTATAAGAGTCCTTGTTCACGATCACATATAAGTTTCAAGGCTTATAGGATATTTTGTAACCACTCAAAGAGAAGTATTGTACAAGGTCATCTTCTTGGTGTTGAGAAGAGGTGTACAAGAAAATTATCTTCTTGGTTTAGAGAAGAGTTGTACGGATTTGGCAAAGGTTATTTTGTCAAGTGGTGTAGAAGGAGTTGATTTTGGATGTATAAAATAAGGATAAAGAAAATCTCAAATGGGTTGCTTGGGGACTGGACGTAGGTAAAGAGGACCGAACCAGGATAAAATCTCTGTGTTTGCGTTTGCATTTTTTTGAGATTTATTTCCTTTCTTACAAGATATTTTATTTAACGCTAATTATATTTGTTCTAGTGTTGTGTTGACATTATTTTTAGATCCTACAATAATATCATTCAAATTCAAAGGAAAAATGGATTAGAAGAAGACCCTATCAGTTTCACTGAGAATAAAGAGATAGATCGTCAAATCTAAAGCTGAAATTCAAAATTCAAAGGGATAAATGGATAGAGAGAAGATTAATAGATGAGATGAAGCAATTTGACTCAGTTTCAGACTAGACACATTTTAATATTTGAATCATAACTTTCTCTACCGAAATTCAGATCTAATAATTCAAGATGATTCAGAAAGAAGACTTAAAGGGCTACAACGCTTACGTTGATCACTATTTCTAATTATATCATTTGATAAATTATATTCATCAATCAACACGTCAACAAGGTGCAGATCAGAATTGAATATCCACATCAAATCAAGTTTGGAAATAAGGGGAGGATTCAAATTCAAAAATAGCCATCTCCCTCTATCTTTAGACTCGTTTCCTTATCCATTTCTATCCTATAAAAACCCCCACACATCAGAGGCAGAGAACGATCAATCAGAGATAGATTCTTAGGCCAGTTTTTCATTCTTTTTTGTGTAGGCTTTTATTCTCATTTTATGTAATTTTTAATTTCTTGTAAGCTTAGATTAGACTAAGATTCATGTAAGAGAGAATTTATGTTGAGAGTGACACCGATGTAACCTCTTCCTTTCTTCCATCGTTTCTACAAATAATAAAAAGAAAACTTCTTTTATGTTCTTTATTTTCGTTTCCTTCTTCTTTCTACTCTTCCTCTTTCAGTTTTGATGATAGTCCAAGTGAGTCATATAACATCGGTATTGCCTTGCCTTAGCGAGTGCCATCGGTAGCTATTGACGATGGATTCTTCCCTATGCTTGTATCATTTTATACTTGCTTGAAGAAGCCTTGATGATGTAATGTGAATTGGGACTGAGTTAACTTATGAGTTATGCGCTAATCGCCTCCAGATCAAGGTAAACATACAAGGATTCCAGGTAAGTCATCAACCGGAAAAAGGTAAGTATTTCTTTTAGGTTTTCTTTCTTTTTTTTTAATCTTTAGTTTAGATCACTTTCATCACCAAATCTCTACTATTTTTCACTTTCTTTGTACAAAATCACCATCTCCTTCTATCTACCACTTTCACAATTTAACATAACTTATTTTATTTTTCTTTTCAAGAACTAAGAGAAGAACTTTAACCATTCTTTGTAACTTAAAAGAGAACTTGCAAAAAACTTTCATCGCTAATCCCTCTTTGAGGATCACGACCCGCATAGCTACTTTGTTATAGTGGTAGCATTGAGTACCTTGCACTACATATTATCAATTCTAAAATTTTGTAGTTTCTGTATGCAGGTTTAAACTCAATCAATGAGTACAGAAATAAATGTTGGTTCCGAAAATTGGTCCAAATTAGGTAATGATACGGGAATCAACATAGATTCGAAGATGGAAACTGAATCACAAGGTTGGGAATCAGGATCACATTCACATTCAAGTTCAATCTCATTGAATGAAAAACTTGCCAATTTGTCAAAGGTTTGAAATTAGTTAAGTTCAAATTTGTGTGATGAAATTGAGTCTTGATCAAAGTCTCCAAGACACCAAGATTCTTCGTTCCTATCAATATGTCTAGGGTAATCAGGAATGGTCAAACATGCTTTAGATAGAGTTTCCTCATTCCTATTTTTTACTATGATGATATAAAGACTATTTGTGCTCTAGCCTATTGATAGAATGGAAAAAAATATTTGGACTGAATCAGGTTTTCCATACTCCTATCTGAGCCCATAGGTTCTTCTTCTTATTGTGGGACTTGGAACATGGAGTAAGAATCTTGGATTTAGGAGTCTTGTGGGAATTGTGAGTCCATCATTTTCAGCTTTATTCTTGGGACTCAATCATGACTTCTATACTTTTCATAACCTCAGATTTTTCTTCTATTGGTTGATCATGACTAGAAAAATTATAGGCTAAATGTTAGAATGTTGGTTGACAATATGATTCGGGGGAGTTGTATCCCCATTGACTCTGTGAAGAGTAGTGATAATTATTCCAGTCTTGTTCATAGCATTGGGACTGGGGCATGTATTGACTCGGGTAAGACCAATCCGACACACTTAGTTGGTTAAAGTTATGATATGTCGGGTGGTAATATCCGAGTCAAAAGAGGTCATGGTGTAATATGGATTACCATTAAAATTGAAAAAAAATGTTGTTATATGCCATATCACACACAAAAAATGTCAAAAGCAAACAAAGAGAAATAAACAAATAAACAAACAAATAAAAAGAGAAAAAAAATCTAACCTGAGTTAGGGTAGACCGTAGATCTAGACGACTCCTAATTGGTTAGACTGTCCACGGGGTTATATTACAGAATCTGACCATAAGTTAATCGGCCAGGTAGGGCAAGATCAGTGAGAGGTATCCGTGCCTAAGCAGCAGGCCTAATTATGCCAAACCATTGTTCTTCGAGGTTTTACCTCATCAATCCCCAACCTCTGACACCGATTTGGTAGGAGTCAAATTCTAATCAACTTCCCCCTTAAGTCAGTCTCCTATTTGAGTCTAAGATGTTCCTAGGGCCAATGTCTACTCAGTTTTAGTTAGGCTTGGGTTAGTGAGTGCGGAGATTGTTTGTGGGCTAAGGGAGGATAATGAATTCCCCACCTTATCTTGTTTAAAGGACAAACCCTTAATTCAGTTTAGTGCAGTGTACAATATATAGAAAAAGTAACACTTAAGCAATATTTTATACATAAATGTGTTGGCCCAGAGGCCTTCCACTCTAGTTTTGATGATGATTAAATCATGTAGTTATGTTTACTAATAATCTTGTGATGTTTAGTTTCAGATCCTTAATCAAGATATTAGTAGGTGATTAGCTTCAACAAAGGTGGTTTTGGAGCTTCTCACATGGTGATTCAAGAGCCTGAGCATCTAGATCATATATAGCACTCGTTGGAGTCAAGCTCGGTGGATCACGGTTTGGATCGAGTCGACTTGAAGACGGAGTTCATCAAGAAGACTTCAGTACCTAGTTTAGTTCTTATGTTTTAGATCCATTTGTAAAGATAGATAGTGTGATATGCTCAAGTTCACAACACACACTTGTTTTAGTTTTTAAGTTTATTGGTTTTCGGTTTAACCGATCTTGATTTTCATGAATAGATTGATTCAAAACAAGTTTACATGGTTTTATGTATATTAGATTCATTCTATATACATGTATGCTTCATATCTTAGACAAACTTATTTTGATATGCCTATTCATGTGTTTAGGTTTTGTGTTTTAACAAAACTTATTTTTGGATTTATAGTCAAAAACATGGATATATATGTTTCATGTATATTGGACTTATGTCCATATGCAACATGCTTCAAAGTGTTTAAGTATCATGTTTTTGTATTTGGATGAGTTTTGGACAAAGCGTATTTTCAATTCAAAAATCCAAGTTTGAAAAAAATACGGTTTTTGGTTTTCGGCAAAATTTGTAAGTCACAAAAATGGTTCAAAAAGTTTGAAATTTGTGTTGAAATTTTTCACACAAGTTTGTATATCAATGCATTATGCTAAAACTATTTTTGTGGATTTTAAGGAATTTATGGTATTTTTTAGAATATTTTAAACCAAGTTTTTCTGTCTCTAACAGCTTTCTGCCAGGCTCTGGCGGTCGACCGGGACGGTCGACCGGACCCAGAGTCGGTCGACCGACGTGCACAAAACGTGCACGCTGGCAAGCCACTTGGGCCGGTCGACCGGGCGGTCGACCGACTGCAAGTACCCCACTCTCGGGTGGGGGCAGTCGACCGACCGGTCGACCGTAAGGCTTGGGTGGTCGACCGGGCGGTCGCCTGGCCAGAGAGCATTTGCTCTCTGGATTGGGACGGTCGACCGGGCGGTCGACCGGAGAGCTCCAACGGTCAAATTTTTGACCGTTGGCGGTCGACCGGGCCGGTCGACCGCCAGCCGCCAGAGCTGACAATTCAGCCCAACGGCTAGTTTCTCTTGGGGGCCTATTTAAACCCATTTGTATGGGATTTTGGTTAAGATTTTTAGAGCAAAAATTTCTCCCTTCAACAAAGGTTTTATAAAAGTTTTCAAAAGTGTTTTTAAGCCAAAAGGATCTATCTTCATTTGTTTTCAAGGGTTGGAAAAATCAAAGAAAAATAGAAATTTGGGATATTTATGTTGTTCTTCATTTCTATTTAAAGTGTTTCCCAAGTATTTTTCTTTGTTATTTGATTTCCAAACACCTTGATTTTTCACACTTGAGCTTATCTACTATCCTATCTATTAGGATCATTATTTGTGGGAAAAATTAGTTTGTGGTCTTTGTGATCACCTTGTTGTACCCTTCTTTATTTATTGTATCCCTCTTTGGTAGAGGTTGATATGGAGTAGTGGTTAGCTCCCTCTTTGGTAGAAGTTGAGGTTGTGGTTTGCTCCCTCTAGTGAGAGGTGGAGTTTGGATTTGTATCCCTCTTTGTGAAGAGGTGGATTGTAGTTGTTTGGCTAAGGGCCTACCCCTCTTATGTAAGGTGGTGTTTGTGTTGCCTCGGTTGAGGTTGTATTGGTTAAGAGAGGAGTTCGGTACTCCCGGTTATTGTATTGCCCCAAAATCCTCGGTGGAGGTTCCCTATGTGGGAGTCCTAGGTGGACAAGTTAGTGGATTGGAAATCCTTCTCAGTGAAGGCGGGGACGTAGAGCTTGGTGCTCGAACCTCGAAACACATCTTATTGTTTGCGTTTGATCCATTGACTCTTAACTCTCTCTTTATATTGTGCCTTGCATCTTTTCATATTGCTCATTCATATTATATGTTTGGCTTGTTTGTGTGTGTGCCTCACTTGTGCTTAACCACGAGAGTTTCATATAGCGCCTCAACTCTTATTCAGAGGAATCAAGAGGAGTTAGTCCAGAGCCCTTCACCGGGAATTCGGCTATACTCGTTGGTTGCATTAAGTGTAGTTGCAATTAGTTTTTAAATTTCTCATTTAGTTCATTAGATTAGCCGTACACCTATTCACCCCCCCCTCTAGGTGTACCTTCAATTGGTATCAGAGCCTACGCTCCTGATATTTAGTTTAACCACTTAGGAGTGTGATCTTGGTTAGCTAATCTATCATTTGCATTTGCGCGTATATTGTTTACACACACTCATGGATTGCTTGTCACCTCCCATGTTTGATGTTTCCAACATTGACATGTGAAAATTTAGGATGTCCATGTATTTGAAAACCTTAGGCTTGCATGTTTACCTTGCTATTACCAATTAATCCTACTCTAATAATAGCAAGCATATAGAGGCCAATGCACAAGCCCTTGAGGCACTTAGAAGTACGCTTACTAAAGAATATCTTATGCTTGTTTCTAACTGTGATTCCGCCTTTGCAGTGTGAAACACGTTGACCATCTCCAAGCTTCAATTGCCAATCCAAACGGAGGATGAATCTAGTGGAGAATTCGAGTAACAATGCTATATGGTCTAAGGGAATGACTCCCTTGAGGTATACTCGAAAACTCAATTAGATAGTGATGATGCTAGTTCTTCATGTGATGAGGATATTGATGCCAATGCCTTGAATGAAGAACTTTCTATTGTGTATGAAAAACTATTAGAAAAATATAATCTTTTGAAAAAGAAGAGTTTTGAACTTAATAAAGAAAACAAGGATTTATGTTCAAGGCTTGATTTGGTTTTGCAAGAGAAGGAAGAGATTTCTAGTGAACGTGACTCACTTAAATCTCAACTAGACCTTTCCCTAAAGGAAAATGAATTTTTGAAATCTAAAAATGATTGTAATGAAGTTTTAAAGAAAAATAAATATATAACTTCAAAACTTGATTGTGTTATAAAAGAAAATGATTCTTTGAAAATGAAAATTGCTTCAATTTCAAAGGATTTAGAAGATTGTTTAAAGAAGAATATTGTTTTGAAAAATGATATAGATACATATGTTTGCCATGCTAGTGTAGGTTCACCTAACTCACCTATTGCATGCCACACTTCTTTTTTAATTGAAAATGACATAAAATTGATAAAGAAGAATATGGATTGTTTGGGCTCCACTTTAAGCCATTGTGTTTTGAGTCATACACGTTTGGAATCTTTGTTTCGAAAGAAACAAGTTCCATCTTTGCATGCACACCATCCACGGCATACACATGCTCCTCACGGTCACATCCATCACACTTTATATGCTCATGTGTACACTTGTACACATTGTGGACGTAAGGCCACCTTGCTAAATTCTGTTATGATCGTATAAATGATTCTAATTTAGCAACTAAATTTGTTTGGGTTAGGAAAGGAACTAACCCCCATGGACCCAAAAGAGTATGGGTACCAAAGACCACCCCTATTGTATTTGATGTAGGTGTGGGCTCTTGCATGACATGAGCGTTATGGTGCCTTGAGGTGGATGCGTTCCGAGTTTCATGAGGACTATTTGGATGCATCACCTTCAAGAGGAGTTTAGTGGGAGGACCACCTTGTTTTGGAGAACTGAGAGGTGCCTTCATCGGTTTTGGCATCGATCTCGAACTCCCGTTTATATTTATATGCTTTCCATATTATTGACTTTTAGCATGTTTTAATTAGTATGTTAAATGCCATTATTATTAGATCATTGACATGCATGTATAACATTTGAGATCACCCATGTTTATATGGACTCATATGTTGCGTTCTCACCATTGTTTAGCTATTATGTATATCATAGTTCTAATAGCATGTGGATTTACATAATGATCGCATCATGTGGATTTATATCTCGTTTTATGCTTCATGATTTGGTTACATGTTTGGATGTTAGTTTTCATTAAAACTTGGATATATACTTGTACATCTAGTGAGCCACAAATAGAGTTCTATATGTTTGTGCTTAAATGCTCATTTGTGTTTGTTAAATGTACTAGTATAGACTAGTTTTGATGATTCATGCATTCTAACTTGTATTCTCCATCTTGGACATGTTTTATGATCATGTGTTTTCACTTCATGTATATGTCTATTTTGTCAAACCTTAAGATATACATGTATACCCCTTGAGTCATTTTTTTTTCATGCAAATCTTTATTATGGACTCAATTGTGTTTAGGGATATGTATATATACTTCTTGTTCTGTCAAAACATACATATGCCTTGAAGTATAAATTGTTTTGAATGAAAATTTAGTTTTGACGATTTTCATGTTTTCATGTTTAAAGGAATTTCATAATTGAGCTAAATGACTATTTTCACGACTTCGTATTTCACATTATACTTGTACACTCACCTCACTTATTGTTTTCTCATGATTTTGTTTAAATGAGTATGATATGGGCTTTATGGACTTTGAGTGTTTAGTGACCATGTGATTTACATATTTTTCATGAAATATAATTTTGTTTTATTCCTTACTTGAAGAATTTCGTACTGGTTTACAAATTTTTCTTATAACTAGTTCGTATTCTTCATTTGGTAGAGTTTTCAAACATACTATATTTTCAAACCTATTTTTTTGAAAACCCCTACCCGTCCACGGGCGGTTGGTTGGGCGACCATGCCTTGTATGCTCTTATATTGAAAATCATTTTAAACATGTGCATGAAATGGGTGGAAAGTAATATGAGTTATACACTTGATCTTATTATTATTTCAATTGGTATCATTGGATTTTTTTTTTCAATTGGTATCAATATCGACATTCCGTTGTATACTCATATATGTTTTATTTGTACTCAATGATATCACAAATTTTAGTTTTGTAAAATCAAGCTTAGCATAACCCAAAACTTGATTTTTAATATCTATCATGTTTCAATTGATTAGTTTTCAATTGGTATCCTAATACAAGCTTATGCATCATTTTAGTTGGTATTTCATAAAGGAGGAGAAAATTCGTATTTCATCTTTCAATTGGTATTTTGTTTACCATTGGTTTTGTTTTCCACTCCCATGTTTTATGATGGAAAATGATTGAAAATTAATATTGATTTTTAATTTGGTATCATATGCTTATAAAGAAAAATACCTTCAATTGGTATCAAGATGTTATTTGTTTACCTACAATTGATATCAAATTTTTTTTTTTTAACTATCAATTGGTATATGTTTTCATTTTGGTATAAAAATGTTGATTGAGATTTGTTTTCAATGCCTTATTTACTTTCAATTGATATTGACATTTCTTAAATTTTTTTTATATGTTCACTTTCAATTGGTATCATAATGCACTACATTGACATATTTTTAATTGGTATCATATTGGCTTTGATTTTACCCCTTTGTTAATGATTGACAAAAAGTGGGAGAAGTATTTGAGTTTATATGCATGTTTTATATGCATCTAGAAACATAGTTTGTTTTTTTTATTAGTTTGTTTTTTATGATATCAAGAACCTTACTTATTTTTGGTATCAAGAGTGTTATTTCAAGAACATGTTTTTGGTATCAAGAGCCTTACTTATGTTTTATTTTTGGTATCAATGTTTTATTTCAAGAACATTGTTTTATGCATGTCTATGCATTTTCATGTTTAATATTCATTGCATATATTTATTGTTTATTGCTATGCATGAGTTAAGAGGGAGCTTCTTTGAAGCTTAACTTTAATCCATGCATATATAACTCCATGAGTTTTGTCATCATCAAAAAGGGGGAGATTGTTGGCCCAGAGGCCTTTCACTCTAGTTTTGATGATGATTAACTCATGTAGTTATGTTTACTAATAATCTTGTGATGTTTAGTTTCAGATCCTTAATCAAGATATTAGTAGGTGATTAGCTTCAACAAAGGTGTTTTTGGAGCTTCTCAAATGGTGATTCAAGAGCCTGAGCATCTAGATCATATATAGCACTCGTTGGAGTCAAGCTCGGTGGATCACGGTTTGGATCGAGTCGGCTTGAAGACGGAGTTCATTAAGAAGACTTCGGTACCTAGTTTAGTTCTTATGTTTAGATCCATTTGTAAAGAATAGATAGTGTGATATGCTCAAGTTCACAACACACACTTATTTTAGTTTTTAAGTTTATTGGTTTTCGGTTTTGGTTTAACCGATCTTGGTTTTCAAGAATAGATCGATTCAAAACAAGTTTACATGGTTTTATGTATATTAGATTCATTCTATATACATGTATGCTTCATATCTTAGACAAACTTATTTTTATATGCCTATTCATGTATTTAGGTTTTGTGTTTTAACAAAACTTATTTTGGATTTATAGTCAAAAACATGGATATATATATGTTTCATGTATATTGGACTTATGTCCATATGCAACATGCTTCAAAGTGTTTAAGTATCATGTTTTTGTATTTGGATGAGTTTTGGACAAAGCGTATTTTCAATTCAAAAATCCAAGTTTGGAAAAATATGATTTTTGGTTTTCGGTAAAATTTGTAAGTCACAAAAATGGTTCAAAAAGTTTGAAATTTGTGTTGAAATTTTTCACACAAGTTTGTATATCAATGCATTATGCTAAAACTATTTTTGTGAATTTTTAAGGAATTTATGGGATTTTTTAGAATATTTTAAACCAAGTTTTTCTGTCCCTAACAGCCTTCTGCCAGGCTCTGGCGGTCGACCGGGACGGTCGACCGGACCCAGAGTCGGTCGGTCGACTGACGTGCACAAAACGTGCACGCTGGCAAGCCACTTGAGCCGGTCGACCAAGCGGTCGAACGACTGCAATTAACCCACTCTTGGGTGGGGGCGGTTGACCGACCGGTCGACCGTAAGGCTTGGGCGGTCGACCGGCCAGAGAGCATTTGCTCTCTGGATTAGGACGGTCGACCGGGCGGTCGACCGGAGAGCTCCAACGGTCAAATTTTTGACCGTTGGCGGTCGACCGGGCCGGTCGACTGCCAGCTGCCAGAGCTGACAATTCAGCCCAACGGCTAGTTTCTCTTGGGGGCCTATTTAAACCCCATTTGTATGGGATTTTGGTTAAGATTTTTAGAGCAAAAATTTCTCCCTTCAACAAAGGTTTTATAAAAGTTTTCAAAAGTGTTTTTAAGCCAAAAGGATCTATCTTCATTTGTTTTCAAGGGTTGAAAAAATCAAAGAAAAATAGAAATTTGGGATATTTATGTTGTTCTTCATTTCTATTTAAAGTGTTTTCCCAAGTATTTTTCTTTGTTATTTGATTTCCAAACACCTTGATTTTTCACACTTGAGCTTATCTACTATCCTATCTATTAGGATCATTATTTGTGGGAAAAATTAGTTTGTGGTCTTTGTGATCACCTTGTTGTACCCTCCTTTAATTAGTTTGTGGTCTTTGTGATCACCTTGTTGTACCCTCTTTGGTAGAGCTTGATTGGGAGTGGTGGTTAGCTCCTCTTTGGTAGAGGTTGAGGTTGTGGTTTGCTCCCTCTAGTGAGAGGTGGAGTTTGGATTTGTATCCCTCTTTGTGAAGAGGTGAATTGTGGTTGTTTGGCTAAGGGCCTACCCCTCTTGTGTGAGGTGGTGTTTGTGTTGCCTCGGTGGAGGTTGTATTGGTTGAGAGAGGAGTTCGGTACTCCCAGTTATTGTATTGCCCAAAAATCCTCGGTGGAGGTTTCCTGTGTGGGAGTCCTAGGTGGACAAGTTAGTGGATTGGAAATCCTTCTCGGTGAAGGCGGGGACGTAGAGCTTGGTGCTCGAACCTCGAAACACATCTTGTTGTTTGCGTTTGATCCATTGACTCTTAACTCTCTCTCTTTATATTGTGCCTTGCATCTTTTCATATTGCTCATTCATATTATATGCTTGGCTTGTTTGTGTGTGTGCCTCACTTGTGCTTAACCACGAGAGCTTCATATAGCGCCTCAACTCTTATTCAGAGGAATCAAGAGGAGTTAGTCCAGAGCCCTTCACCGGGAATTCGGCTACACTCGTTGGTTGCATTAAGTGTAATTGCAATTAGTTTTTAAATTCCGCATTTAGTTCATTAGATTAACCGTATACCTATTCACCCCCCCCCCCCTCTAGGTGTACCTTCAAAATGAACCTTATACTAAATGCTATGCACACTTACCTTGACTCTAGCACTTTTCAAGAGTAAATAGAAAATGTAATAAAATAGACACGTGCCTAAATGTAAAGTCTAAACCATTTTTAACATTTACAATCAACCTTTTACTGTTGAATTAGAAATGTTTGTACAGTGAGTCAAGAAAGGAAATAAATAGCTACATATATTTAAAATTTTGCAATTCTACTGACCTGCAAAAAATATAGGTTAGTAGTTCATTAAGATTGCTACGAGAATGCAGCAAATCTGAGGGCTTTTGGGCTCTGCTCAAAAAAGCCCACGGCCACTTATATGCCCACTGCAATAAAAATTTCTTTATTGTTAAACTTGTACACCAAGAACAGAGAAGAAAGTTAATCAATAAAGTAAACAAAAAAGAGTTACTTACCGTCCCTCCCCGGTAACGGCGCCAAAATTTTGATTGAGCTCAAACCTACACATAGAAAATACAGAATTTCAAAACTTGATAATAGGCAGTGCAAGGTACTCAATACTACCGCTATAGTGAGCGGCTATGCGGATCGTGATCCACAAGGAGGGACTAGTGATGGAAACTTTTAGTAAGTCTTCTTTTAAGTTACTTAAAAATGGTTAAAGTTTTTCTCTTATTCTTTAAAAGAAAAGAAAAACAAAACTATGTTAATTTGTGAAGATGATAGATAAAAGGAGATGATGATTTTGAGAAAATAGAAAACTAAGTTAAAGAAAGAACTAAAAGAGTGAATAAAAGAGTTGAGAGATGGTGGTGATCTAAACTAAGGATTAAAAGAAAGAAAAAGAAAACTAAAGAACTTACCTACCTCTTTCAGTTGATGACTTACCTGGAATCCTTGTCAACGGTGTACCTTTGTTTGAAGGCAAGCGAAGCATGATAGATGAGATCTTCCCCATTCCCTATCTACATTATGAAATGAAGGTGCAAGCTATATTACCGTAGAAATAGTTGTTTATCACCATAGGTCATCAACGACACTTACAAGTGCGAGGCAACTTCAAAGCTATTGGAGCCGTTTAGATTCACAAGCACAGAAGAGAGAAGCAACAAAAACAAGAGTAGAAAAAAAAACTTTGATTGAATTGAATAACAATGAAAGAAAGGAAGATTACTTACACCGGTGTCACTCTCAGTGCAAGCGTCACTCTTGTTCTCCCATGAAACTCTTCTTCGATCTTAGTTACATAAAAAAGTTACATTAAATGGGAAAAAAAAAAACTAGGTTAAACTTATATAAGAATCTATTCTACTTTCTGCTTGATCGTTCTCTGTATACTGAAAAATCCCAATATTTATAGGCTAAAATCAAAAGGGAGAGAGTGTGAGAAGATAGGGGAGCAAAACGCTCCCCGTATCTTAACCAACTGGCCACGAAAACGCGGTTAAACTTATTCAAGAAAATATGTACTGAAAATATGTACTTGAGAAAATCCATATGACCAGAATTTGGACTTAAGCCATTAAAGAGTTTCGAAATGCTGATAAAATATCTGCCGTGTTTCTTATAAAATTGGAACTCCAGTTAGCCAATAGAATACAATAATGCTTTGAACTGGATGGTTAAAGAGAGAACAATAAGGTCTCCATTTGACTAAGGATAAAGCTATTCTACAAAGAAGCAAAGGAATAAAATATGTTAAATTTTCTCCGAGTATAACGAGACAAAAAAAATGTTTATTATTTCTAAAACCATTTTGTGAAAAAGGTCTACTGTAAATCAAGTTAACTTTTGTAGAGGTTATTGTCAAAGATGCATTTAGTCCTCTAGACTATTTTTTATTCCTTTGCTTCCTTGCAAAGTAACTTTATCTTTCGCAACTGAAGAACTCAAAACTTATGTTGCTCCTATAACCATTAGTACAAAAAAAAATTTGTGTTGAACTGACTAGCTCAAAGTTCAATGACCAACACCTACAGAACTAAGCAAATATTTTTCATTGAATTTCTAATGCCTTATAACAAATTCTGATTTTGAGTAATTTCTCGAATAAGTTATACATATATTTTCAAGACTCCTCTGCTCAATATTGTTGATTATTTGAGTATTTAGTGAAAATAATCATTTTATACTTATAGATTGTTGCTAACAAAAATAATTAAGTAGAGTTCATGATAGATGTTCTCCACCATTGGCTCTTTGGTAGCCAAAAAGAGGCAATAATTGCTCTAGAAAATATTGTGACACATGGAAGCGGGGAAATGAACGTCGCCGGCTAGATCTCGTTCTAGCGCCCACGAATCCTGAAAATATTCAGGTAGAAGTTGTACTCGAATCCACGAACACGGCACTCGGATCCTATTAGCGATTTACTCGAATCCACGAGTAAGAGATAACAACTCGAATCCACGAGCAACTTAGAGAGATATCTCAATTTTGTCAATCAATATTCGATGCCAATAAGAGTACAAGGATCTATTTATATAGGTTTACAATGAGTACTACTCCTACTAGAAAGCTATAACCTATTTGTAAAAGAAAATAAAAAGAATTAAAAGAGTCCTAATCTATTTACGTAATCTAAATTCAGAATAAAGAAATAGAAAACAATTAGAAACTAATTTGGACCTAAAATAAAATTCCTAAATTAACTCAGACTTGGGTTGATACATGTTTGACTTGGCTTCCTACATCAGTCCTCTCTCTTCAAAAGAACTCATTCTCCAGTTTCAATTAATAGAATCATGAACAATGCCATCTTTAGTAAACTCGGCTTGAGAAAAAATGTGATCCCAAAATCTTGATCGCCTCAACGATCTTCATTAAACTCCATGTAGCTCAATGAGGGATCATGCTTTCGTTGTGTCCATGTACCAATAGTAGGTGATATGAACTTGAAATTTTGAAAACTTTCATCACGAGTATTCTCCTTTGCAGGAAAAGATATTCGAAATCATGACGAATAGATGTACCTTGATATACTAAATGTCTCTCATGGGTGGTAATTCTTCCGTAAGCTCGTCATGAACAACTTCTTTGAAATCCTACAATGATGATTCTATCTTCATGGAATTTCAGTAGTTGGAAAAACTTCTTCTATAGCAATACTTTACTTTATTTCCTTTAGTTTTACGAAGAACTTACCTTGATTGCATATGGGCAGAAAAGTTTGCTTCTCTTCTTTTGGAGTAGGGATAAGGGGCATAGGCTGCATGATTTCATTGAGAGATTGTGCTTGGCTGATAGTCGCTTGAAGGTTTTATGCATCTCCCTTGGAGAATTGCTCTTCAACTGGTAGTTGCTGATGTAGCTCCACAGTCTCGTTTGACCGATAAAATCTCATATACGGTCGGGATCGATTCTCTATCACTTATTCCTCCAAAGTAAGACTACGGGCCTATATAAGTCTTTTCATCCGTCTTCACATTCTTATAGGTGGCATGCCTTTGTACATACGTATGTTTTGAAAATTGATTCCACCATGCCACTGTCCTTTCTTTAAGTTTATGACAACAAACTCGACATGGCCTTCTAAGGGAATATATTTCATGTCAAACAACTTAACAATTTTCTCGATACAACTCAAGGTTGGCTCAACATCATAATTCCCTTAAAAAGAAGGAATAGAATTAGAAAACTCAGCAAGATTTGAATATCCTCCTCCTTGGTCACGGATAGAATTAGGAAGCTGAAATCACCTAGAGGGGGGTGAATAAGTGATATGGCTAATCTAGAGACTAAATGCGGAAGCTAAAAACAATTTGCAACACACTTAATACCACCAACGAGTGTAGCCGAATTCCTCGTGAAGGGATCTGGACTAACTCCTCTTGATTCCCCTAGATAAGGGTTGAGGTGCTATATGAAGCTCTCGTGGTTAAGTATAAGTGAGGCGCACACAAACAAACCAAGCATGAAATATGAATAGGCAATGTGAATATATGCAAGGTACAAATGCAAGCAAATAAGATATGGCAATATGAATGATGCAATTACACAAATGTAAAGAGAGAGAGTTAAGAGACAATGGATCAAACGCAAACACAAAGATATGTTTCGAGGTTCGAGTCCCTAGCTCTACGTCCCCGCCTTCACCGAGAAGGATTTCTAATCCACTAAGGAGTACTGAACTCCTCTCTCAACCTTACAATGCCACCGAGGCAATACAACCACAATCCACCTCTACCGAAGAGGGATAGGCCCGTAGCCAAACAACCAAACTCCACTTCTCACAAGAGGGAGTAAACAACAACCTCAACCTCTACCAAAGAGGGAGCACCCACAAAGAAAGGGTTTACAACTTGGTGGTATCTTTCAACCACAAACAATTCCTTTTTCCCACAAAAAAATGATCCTAATAGAATAGGATAGAAGATAGCTCAAGTGTGAAAATCAAGGTGTTTTGGAAATCAAATAACAAAGAAAAATCCTTGGGAAAACACTTGCAATATGATAGAAATGAAGATCTAAAGCAATATCCCAAAAACCTATTTTTCTTTGAATTTTTCAAACCCTTGAAAACAATAAAGATGAAATCTTTTGGTCTAAAACACTTTTGAAAACTTGTTTTATAAACCAGAGAATAGGAAAATTTTTGGCTCTAAAAATCTTGTCAAAATCCCAAAGAAATAGGGTATAAATAGGCCTCTCCAACAAACTAGCCGTTGGCTGATTTTTCAGCCAGCACGGCTGGCGGTCGACCGCCAACGGTCATATTTATGACCGTTGGAGGAACCCGGTCGACCGCAGATTTACAGAGAGCAAAGCTCTCTGTTCGGTCGACCGCCCGGTCGACCGGCACAGTTGCCTGGCCAACGTGCACAAGGTTGTGCACGTCGGTCGACCGACCGGTCGACCGGCTCTGGAACACAGTCGACCGGCACGGTCGACCGCCAAAGCCTGGCAGCCAAATTTTCTGGGTCAGAAATCTGAGTTTAAAAATATTCTAATAAATCCATAAATCTTCTAAAAATACCACAAAAATAGTTTTATCTTTTTATATTGAAATACAAACATGTGGTAAAAATTTCAACACAAATATCAATCTTTTTGAATCATTTTTGTGTCTTACAAATATTGTCAAAAATCAAAACTTGTATTTTATCAAACTTGGATTTTTCAATAGGAAATCTGATTTTTCCTAAAACTCATTGAAATACAAAAACATGATATTTAAACACATTCAAGTATGTTGCATATGCACATAAGTCCAATATACATGAAACATATATATATCATGGTTTTTGTCTTTAAATCCAAAATAATGTTTTGTTAAAAATACCAAAACACTAAAACACATGAATAGGTATATCAAATTAAGTTTGTATAAGTCATGAAGCATGTATGTATATAGAATACATCTAATATACATAAAAATAAAGTAAACTTGTTTTGATCTACTATTCATGAAAACCAATAACCAAAAACATAAAACTTGTGTGTGTTGTGAACTTGAGCATATCAACTATCTAAACTTTACAGATGGATCTAAACACACTAAACTAGGATACCTAAATCTTCTTGACGATCTTCATCTTCAAGTCGACCCGATCCAAAACTCCGTGATCCACGAGCAAGGCAATGTATGATCTTTGATGCTCGGACTCTGGAATCACCATGTGAAAGCTTCCAAACAATTCTTGTTGAAGCAATCACCAACTAATATCTTGCTAAATGATCTGAAACTAAAATCACAAGATTATTAGTAAACATAACTACATGAGTTAATCATCATCAAAACTAGAGTGGAAGGCTTATGGGCCAACAATCTCCCCCTTTTGGATGATGACAAAACTCATGGAGTTATATATGCATGGATTAAAGTTAAGCTTCAAGGAAGCTCCCCCTTAACTCATGCATAACAATAAACATAATAAATATGCAATGAAAGCTCATAAATATGTATTCATAAACATGCATAAAATGTGCTCTTGATATCAATAAAAACATGCTCTTAATAGCAATGAAATGCTCTTGATACCAATTAAACAATTAAACGACAAACTAATAAATAAAACAAAACATGCATATAAAACAATGCATAAACAGAGAAGTATTTAAGTTTATATGCATGTTAAACTCACAAATAATTCTCCCCCTTTTTGTCAATCATCAACAAAGGGGCAAAGTAAAAACAAAACATTCTTCTCTCCCTTTTTGTTCGAAACAAAGAATTAACAAAAGGAGTCAAACAAACAAATCAATATAAGTTTTCATGGATACCAATTGAAAGAAATAGATCAATAGATATCAATGAAAATAAACAAAAACTTGATACCAATTTAGTAAACAAATAAGCATCTTGATACCAATTTTGAGAAAACAAATACAATCTTGATACCAATTTAAAGGATTATTCTTTTTAAACATATGATACCAAATTGAAATTATTATTTTCTATCATAAAGTAAGGGAGTGGAATACAAAACCAATAGTAAACCAAATACCAATTGAAAGATAAAATACGAGTTTTCTCCCCCTTTATGAAATACCAAATAAAACGATGCTTAAGCTTGTTTTAGAATACCAATTGAAAACTAATCAATTGAAACAAGATGGTCATTAAAACTCAAGCTTAGCATAAACAATATATATATATATATATATATATATATATATATATATATATATATATATATATATATATATATATATATATATATATATATATATATATATATATATATGTATGTATGTATGTATGAAAAATAGATATCAATCGAAATTGATACTCTTTGAAGTGCAAGCATACATATACAAAAAAAATTATATGAGTATACAAAAATGTCAATATTGATACCAATTGAAAGAATCCAATGATACCAATTGAAACAACAATAATATCAAGTGTATACCTCATATAACCTATCCCCCCAATCATGTTCAAGTTTAAAATGATTTTCACTATAAAACATACATGAGCATGGTCTCCCATCCAACCACCCTTAGAAGGTAGGGGTTTTCACAAATAGGTTTAGAAAATAAAGTTTGTTTGAAGGCTCTACCATATCGAAGAATCCCGCAACTAGTTAAATGGAAAAACTTGTAAACTAGTACGAAATCCTTCAAGCAAGAAATAGAACAAAATATTTGTCATGAAGCTATGTAAATCACATGATCACTAAAAACACTCAAAGTCCATAAAGCTCATATCATACTCATGAAAACATAATCATGAGAAACATTTAAATAAGGTGAGTGAACAAGTGTTATGTGAAACATATCAACATGAAAATAGACATTCAAGCTCAAAATTCCTTTAAACATGTAAACATGAAAATCATCAAAACTATTTAATCTTCAAGGCATATGTATGTCTTATACAAACTAAAGTATACATACATATCCAAACATAACGAGTCCACAATGTATATGCATGAAAGGCACGTGGCTCAAGGGATGTATATGTATAACAATAATTTGGATAAAATGGACATATACATGAAGTTAAATAAGAAATCATAAAACAAATTCAAAAATGGGAATACAAGTTTAAAATGCATGGATCATCAAAACTAGACTATATTAGCACATCTAACGGGTTCAAATAAGCATTCAAGCTCAAACATATATAGATTTATTTGTGGCCCACTATATGCACAAATATATACCTAGTCTTAATGAAAACTAACATTTTAAACATATATTCAAATCATGAAGCATCAAAACAAGATATAAATCAACATGATAAACATAAACATGATTATTATGTAAATCCACATGTAATTAGAGCTATGATAAACATGATAGCTAAACAAAGGTGAGAACACTAAAATAATGATCCATATTAAACATGGGTGTCTCAAAGGCTATACATGTATGTCAAGAGTCTAATAATCATGGCATTTTCATAATGATCATATAATAACAAAACATGCTATAAATAATGAACATGAAAAGCATGCATAAATAAATAAGGAGTAAGAGACCGTTACCAAAACCTATGAGGCAACTTCTTCATGTCTCCAAAACAAGGTGGTCCTCCCACCAAACTCCCCTTGAAAGTGATGCATCCAAATGATTTCCATGAAGCTCGGAACGCATCCACTCCAAGGTACCGCTACTCTCACGTCATGTGAGAGCCCACACCTACATCATAAACAAGAGGGGTGGTCTTTGGTACCCATATCTTTTTGGGTCCATGGGGGTTAGTACCTTCTCTAACCCAAACAAATTTATTTGCTAAATTAACATCATGTATTCTATCATAGCAAAATTTAGCAAGGTGACCCTTACGTTCACAATGTGTACAAGTGTACACATGAGCATACAAGTGATGATGGTGTCCGTGAGGAGGGGTGTACATGCATAATAGATGGAACTTGTTTCTTTCGAAACAAAGATTCCAAACGTGTATGGCTCTTGGCACATTGGCTCAAAGTGGAGCCCAAACAATTTACACTCTTCTTCAACAAATTTATATCATTTTTAATCAAAGAAGAAGTGGAGCATGCAAGGGGTGATCTAGATGAAACTACCCTAGCATGGCAAACATGTGAATCTATTTTATTTTTCAAAACTTCATTTTTCTTTAAACAAACATTTAAATCATTTGAAATAGAACTTATTTTATTTTTCAAAGCAACATTCTCTTTAAAACAAATCAATTTTTGAAGTTAAAACTTTATTTTTCTTCAAAACATTTCCACAATCATTTTTATTTTTCAAAAACTCATTTTCTTTTAAGGCAAGATCAAGTTGAGATTTTAATGAATCCCTTTCATTAGAAATCTCCTCCTTCTCTTACAAAACATTGTTAAGTCTAGAAATTAAATTTTTATTATCATTATTAAGGCCTAGACTTTTCTTTTTCAAAACATTATATTTTTCTATTAATTTTTCACAAACAATAGATAGTTCTTCATTCAAAGCATTAGCATCCACATATTCATCACATGAAGAACTAGCATCAAAACTATCTAATTGAGATTCCGATTGTACCTCAAGGGAGTCATTCCCTTGGACCATGTAGCATTGAGACTTAGATTCTCCACTAGATACCTCCTCTTGTTGGATTGGCATTTGAAGCTCGGAGGTGGTGATTGTGGTCAACTTGTTCCACACTGCAAAGGCGGAATCAAGGTTAGAAACATGCATAAGAAAATCTTTAGAGAGCGTGCTTCTAATAGCCTATAGGGCTTGTGCATTGGCCCCTATATGATTGCTATTACTAAGATAGCATTTGTTGGTAGCGGTAAGGAAAACATGCAAGCCTAGGGTTTGTAGGTAAATGGACATCTTAGTCTTCCAAACAATGATGTTGGAAGAATCAAACATAGGTGGGGTCATGAAGTCCATAGGTGTGCAAACTAAATGTGTGCAAACAAATATATGCAAATGCAAATGTAGATTAGCTAAACCAAGATCTCACTCCTAGGTTGTTAAACCTAAGTATCAAGAGCGTAGGCTCTGATACCAATTGAAATCACCTAGAGGGGGGGTGAATAGGCGATATGGCTAATCTAGAAACTAAATGCGGAAGCTAAAAACAATTTACAACACACTTAATACCACCAACGAGTGTAGCCGAATTCCCCGTGAAGGGCTCCGGACTAACTCCTCTTGATTCCCCTAGATAAGGGTTGAGGTGCTATATGAAGCTCTCGTGGTTAAGTATAAGTGAGGCACACACAAACAAACCAAGCATGAAATATGAATAGGCAATGTGAATATATGCAAGGCACAAATGCAAGCAAATAAGATATGGCAATATGAATGATGCAATTGCACAAATGTAAAGAGAGAGTTAAGAGACAATGGATCAAACGCAAACACAAAGATATGTTTCGAGGTTCGAGCCCCTAGCTCTACGTCCCCGCCTTCACCGAGAAGGATTTCTAATCCACTAAGGAGTACCGAACTCCTCTCTCAACCTTACAATGCCACCGAGGCAATACAACCACAATCCACCTCTACCGAAGAGGGATAGACCCGATCCAAAACTCGTGATCCACGAGCAAGGCAATGTATGATCTTTGATGCTCGGACTCTTGAATCACCATGTGAAAGCTTCCAAACTCCTCTTGTTGAAGCAATCACCAACTAATATCTTGCTAAATGATCTGAAACTAAAATCACAAGATTATTAGTAAACATAACTACATGAGTTAATCATCATCAAAATTAGAGTGGAAGGCCTCTGGGCCAACAAAAGCATGTTGCTTCTATTAGGGTTAGGAAACCCACCTCTCCTAGTAGGGTTAGGATTAGCGAATCTCCTACGCCTTCCATAAGATATCCTTTCATCTTTATAATCATCATTGTATTGATAGGTTGGATATCATAATTCCTCTTCGCAGAAAAATTTACTTAATTGAAGATGTTGAAGAGGATACATTGGTAGTGGATGATGTGGTGGTGGTCAATGTGGTGGTGGTTGATACGATTGACGATCCATGTCTGCTTCGGTACGCACTATTAGCAGACTTCGATCATCAATCCTGAGAGACATCCTTTTAATGGTGTTGGCTCTCCTTCGAGCAGTGCCCATCATTGTAGAAAAGCCTTGCGATCCATCGTCGTCTCCTGCCATCATTGGAAAGTACCCGTAACTCTGATATCAATTAACGCATGAAGCAGGGAAGACGAACGTTACCGGCTAGATCTCGTTCTAGCGTCAACGAATCCTGAAGACTTTCAGGTAGAAGTTGTGCTCGAATCAACGAACATGACACCCGAATCCACGAGCAATTTACTTGAATCCACGAGAAAGAGATAACAACTCGAATCCATGAGCAATTTGGAGAGAAATCTCAATTTCATTAATCAATAATCGACGCCAAAAAAGAGAGTACAAAGACCTATAAATAGGCTTACAATGAGTACTACTCTTACTAGGAAACTATAATCTATTTCTAAAAGAAAATAAAAAGAATTAAAAAAATCCTAATCTACCTAGGTAATCTAAATTCAAAATAAAGAAAGATACAGTTAATTTAAAAGAATCCTAATCTATCTAGGTAATCTAAATTTAGAATAAAAAAACAGAAAATCAATTAGAAACTAATTTGGACCTAAATCAGAATTCCTAAATTAACTCAGACTTCGGCTGATACGAGTTTGGCTTGGTTTCCTGCATCATATTGCGAAGTGTTATCGAAGTGATTTAACTCCGGTTACCCTATTACTTTGTGTAGTAAATAGATGTTCATGATGTCCACAACATATTTGAGTAATGGTAAATAAAAGATGAGATGTGCAGTCCTTCATGTATAGATTCCATGAGGTAGCATGGTGAATACTTTGAAATTGACATGAAGGCTTTATATTTCCATTTGAAGATGAAGTCCGCAGATTTCCATAACTTATATGCTTTAACATACTGTGGGTTTACTTGGAAGACCCATTTTACAGATCACAGAAGAATGTTGTCACTCAAAGCAAAGGCAGATGTTGTCACGATCTTGTGAATTCAGGGAATGGAAAACGAAGAGATTGACAGAAAAGTGAACCATGAAAATGCTACTCTAACAAGGGTGAGGCTAACAAATCGGCTCTAAAGTTCAATTGACTGAGAAAATAGTTAAAGATCATTCATGGGATGTCTCACATTATATAAAAGAGCATAATCACACTTTTTTTCTCTGGACTCAATCAAAATCCACTTTTTATGCTCTCATTGAACTGTTAGAACAGAGACATATGCGGGCCTGTTTGGCAAGAAGGAATAGACAAGGAATTGATTTTTGATGATTTCATTCAAATGAAGATTCTAAAATAATAGGGTTTAAAATTTTCATTATAATTTCAATACCTTGTACATGGGAAATGGAAATGAAAAATAGGATTTGATCTCACATCTAGTTCCAATTCCTTAATTTCCTTCTTTGGTTGGTGGAAAAAGAATTGAATTCAGAAGATGTCATTACCAAAAAGTGGAATCAGAATTTTATTCCCTTGTTATTCCATATTGATTCACTTTCTAGAACTTCGCTCAATACCCAAAAGGTGATTAATACCCTCCACCGGCTCCCGCTGCAACATTCACGATCTAACAATGCCATATTACATCTTCTACTGCTTAGGAACTTTGTTGGAATTATATTCCCAGGGTATTTTCATATGAATATTTGAACTTTGGGTCCTCCATGTATCCTTTCTCCATATGTTTTAGCTATTCAATTATTACAACACCACCCTGAATTTCTGCTCATTGTTCAAGAAGCTGTAGGCAGCAAAAAATACCTATTGGACTGGTTCTCAATCTTGGAACATCCAGATTATTATTGAAGGTCGAAATTTTCTGTGTTAGAAACTAGGCCACAAGCCCAATTGGCATTGCAAGGATGCAATTGAAATTATACAGAAATAGTTAGATATGGACTTATAAAAAATGCGGACCATTGTGAGGAGTAAATTGAAAATTTCCAACTTTATCACGTTCCTGCCCACGAGTACAATAGAACCCATCTTTAAATATGGTCTCTTGATTAGTTAATGACTCATCTTTATACAAAATTCAAAAGGAGACAAAAAGAACTGCTTTTAAATTTGAATTCTTTTCAAATTTCGGTTTGATCTCTTCCAACCGCAGCGACCCAAACAAAATTAGAATTCAAATTAACTAAAAATTAAGTTTAATTGCAATTCGGATTTTCATATATCCTAATTATCCTTCCCAAACCTAATTTGTGTTGCCATTCAATTATAAAAAGAAGAAGAAGAAAAGACGGTGAATCCAATCTTATCCCTAATTTGAAATCCAAATCTGATCGTAATTTCATTTTATATTTATCCAATACAATACAACTTCAGTTTCTCTTGTTGGTGATTTCCTGGGCCAATCCAAAACAAAAAATTAGCTTTTGAGAAAAAGGATAGAAGCAGGTTATCTAATTGGATAGAAATAGTTATTTCAAAACCAAAAAGAGCTTGAGTAAACAGGGACAAACCCTTACAAATGGCCTATATTAAAGGAGTACCTAGATCGAGGAAAAAAGAAGATGAGATGCATACAAAAAAAAAAAAAAAAAGAGTAAAGAGAAAAAGATAGAAAGCAGAAACAACAGGAAGAGGGGAAAAACAAAGAAAGGTGAAACTTTTATTATTGTTAATTACTTCTTTTTGCCTTTAGTTTTTTCCACATCTATCTTCCCTATTACTTTTTCTCCTCTCCACCAACGATGTTTACCAGCTTCGACGAGCTTTACGCTCAAATAAAGTAAAGTAAGCTTTATGCTTGAAACAAAAAAGCGAGCTTTACGCTCAAGAAGAAGTAAGATTTATGCTTGAAAACAAAAGAGCTTTATTTTTCAAAATAAAATAAATAAAGTTTATGCTTGAAATAAGAGTTCTTTATTGCTCAAGAACACTAGCTGTATGCTCAATAAAAGAAATAAGATTTATGCTTGAAAAGAAGAGAGATTTATTGCTCAAGAAAATAAGAGAGATTTATTGCTCAAGAATACGAGCTTTATCCTCAATGGACATAGGGTTTTATTGCTCAACAATAAGGTTTTATTTCTAAAAAAAGGAAAAATATATATGCAACAAAGGAATGCTGAATCAAATAACAATTCATAAAAACCTGAAATTTCATTAAGAAAGATCAGGAGAAAGAAAGGGGAATATACATTTTTTTAAAGAACTGCAGGTTGTCTGGAATTTCTGACCAGCCCGTAGTATTTTCGCAATCAGTCTTTTCACAAGAATCTGATAAATATGAGATAAGAATTATTGGAAAGTAGACTTTCTTTCCAATGATATATACATGATGCTTTTTGGATTGGAATAATGTCAGAAATCTGGATTGGAATAATGTCAGAAATCAGGTCACAAGTTTCACCACAGTAGAATTTTACAATGCAAAATTAGTCTGTGAGGTCGTAGATGCTAGTTGTGAGCCTCAAAATAGACTGCATCCAAGAAAACTGTATCCAATAATCAAATCAGTCTCACCCAAGATATATCATTTAACCAATATAAAATACAAATCCAATGAAAGCCACATTTCAATTTCTATCAAGCCAAGTTCTCATCAAATCCACTACAAGTAATCACAAACACTAATCGAGTCGAGTCTAAGAAAGAGCTCTCAGTCAGAGAAGAGTTGGAGAGAGAAGCTCTCCCTAGGCCGAACTCTCCCATGGTGGATTTGGCTCTAGTCTCTTCATCAACTGAGTATTCTCTTCATTTCTTTGCTTCGTTCTTCAGCTCTGTCCTGCTGCATCTCGCCTTCGTGCGTGAGCTGGCCGTCCCCTCTCTAGGGCTGGTGGGTAAGGCGGGTGTTCTAACCGTTGGTGTTCGTCTTCCTAACTTCCATGGGGCCATCCACTAGGGCCCGTTCGGGGGCTGTTAGGGAGTCGGGAAGAGGTATGAATGAGGGTGGATCCTCTGTTGATGTTCCGCCACCAAGCTTGGATCGGGTGTTGCTGGAGGCGACAGCCATGGAAGGTCGGCAGCAGGTTAGTGGGGGTGAGGTGTTGGTTTCCACCTCCGATTCCTCTTCTTGTAACTCTGATGCTGGTGATGATGATGAGGTGCAAGCAGTGGATCATGGGGTGGACTCCTATGTTGTGCAGACTGAAGGTGAGACGGTGGCAGACCAAGTGTTTGTGGTAATGCCCCAGTCAAACCCGGGCTCTGTGGGGTGTACCCGAATGCTCGTGCTGCTACTACTAGTAATAAGAAGGATGAGGGGGATGGACAGAAGGCCCCTTGGGTGAATTTGTTTAGGGATAATAGGAATTTCGGCAAGGGAATCATGCTGGAAGAGTTTAAAGTTAATGGAGACATGGTGATGATTGAGGAGGAGGACGTTGATGTTGTGGAAGAGGCTTGGGGATATTGCTTAGTGGGTCAATTCGTAGGCAGGTCCCCAGGGTTGGCGGCTGTCCGAAGTTTAATGGAGGCGTGGAAAGTGCATTGCACTCAGTGGTTACATCGGTCGGGGTGGATTGTTTTCAAGTTCCTATCTGAAGAGGACAGACTGAAGGTATTGAATGGTGGACCGTATTTCGCATACGGTAGAAACTTGATGCTTAAGATTATGCCCAGATGCTTCCGGTTTGGGGATGAGGAGATTGCTACTATGCCGGTCTGGATCCAGCTGCCGGACCTTCCCCTTGAGTGTTGGAATGTGCGGGCTCTTAGCAAGATTGTGTCCAGGGTTGGGAAGCCCATTTCTACAGATAAAATGACTCGTACCAAGGAGAGACTTTCCTTTGCGAGAGTTATGGTGGAGGTTGATGCGTCGAAGGACCTGGTCAAGACGGTGGAAGTTAAACTTCCAACGGGAGTGGTGTACCATCAGGCGGTGATTTATGAGTTCATGCCCAAATTCTGTAAAAAATGTAAGGTCTTTAGACATGAGGAGGGAGATTGCAATAAAGTTACTCCGGGGAGAAATTACTCGGCTTATGTGCCAAAGAGGAAGCCGCAGCATGCTGGTGTGAATGCGAGAGCTAATGTAGAGAGGGGCGCTGTCAAGGGGGGAGCCGAGATTCAGATTGGTACTGCCAAGAAGTCTGTGGTTTCCTCTGATATGTTGGGGGCTCCCTCGGCTGGAGAAGGACTGGCCCCCCTCTCTGGGTTGGCTACAGGTCCCTCGTTGGTCTCAGAGGCTCCTACAGCGGCTGAGGATGGGGTGGGAGGCGTAGCGGTTCTGGCGGCAGGAAATTATGCTGTTCCGGAACAGTCTGATCGCCTAACTAATGTCGATAGCCTGCAACTGCAATCTGAAGCTGGATTGGCCCTTGACGATGGCCTGCCTCAAGAGTGGACCAGAGTTCGTAATAAAAAGAAACAGAAGAAAGGTCCTGATTCGCGTCCGGGTGCTACTGTCAAGCAACTCTTCAAGGAAGCTGGGCGCGGATCTGTGCCTTCGGTTGAGGGATCTTCGGTTCAGTTCCGGGAGTCGATCACTTCAGTTGGCAAGGAGAAGGAGTCTGTGATGGTGATACAGGGTCTACAGGCGGTTGTGACAGAGAATCGACCTCTTCATTCGGTGGTGAAGGAGGGGCCTTCTGTGGAGGTATCCGCGTCTCTGGACCGGCCGCTGAACTCTGCCTCTATCTCTAAGGGAAAATCGAAGGGGAAATCCCTTCACTCTTCCAAATGAGGATGGCGTTTTGGAATATCAGGGGGTTTCACCTACCCCTGAAGCATAAGGGTGTTGAGGCCCTGGCTAGGAAGAGGGAGCTTAGTTTACTGGCGGTTTTGGAGACTAAACTTTCTGAGTCTGGACTAGAAGTGCTCATGCGTAGGAAGTTTCGAGGATGGAAGCAGGTCAACAACTTTGCGTCTCATGGTGGAGGCAGAATCTTGATCCTGTATGACCCATTGAAGATTCAGCTGGATACTCTTGAGGTCCTCCCTCAGATTATTCACTGTAGGGTGCTATGTAAGGTATCATCCGTTTCTTTTCTTGCTACTTTTGTTTATGGATACCATTCCATTGTGGCTAGGAGAGGCCTATGGGAGAACTTGATGCGTTTTGGGGGTTCTCTGTCGGAGCCCTGGCTTCTGATGGGGGATTTCAACAGTGTTCTGAGGCATGAGGATAGGGTGGGTGGTGCGGAGGTGACTAACTACCATATTAGTGACTTTGCGGAATGTTGTGATGGCTTGGGTCTTTCGGACTTACAGTTCACAGGGTGTCACATGACTTGGACGAATGGCACTGTTTGGTCTAAGTTGGATAGAGTTATGGCCAACTCTGTTTGGCACCAGAATGCCTTCTTCTGCCATGTGGACTTTTTGCCGTCGGGATGTCTCTCTGATCATTCCCCTTGTGTGGTATCATTGCTTGATCGGCCTAGAACTATGAATCGGCCTTTTCGCTTCTGGAATCTTTTGGTGGGACATGAGGATTTCAGAGATACTGTTAGGACTGTATGGGAGCAGGAGGTTGAAGGGTCTCTTCAGTTTCAATTTTGCCGCAGGTTGAAGCTATTGAAGGCACCGTTGAAGCTTCTTAATGAAAGGAATTTTGGGCACATTGCGTCTAGAGCCGAACGGGCTAGAGTGCTTCTTATGCAGGCTCAGGTTCAGCTCCAATCGCATTGTGATGATCCAGAATTGCGTCTGAGGGTATTGGAGCTACGCAGAAATGCTTTGTCCTTGTCTAAGGCGGAAATGGATTACTTTTCCCAGTTGGCCAAGTGCAACTATGTGTCTAAGTCGGATAGATGTACGAAATTCTACCATAGCATTGTTAAAAGAAACAAGGGCAGGGGATATGTTGCGGCTATCTCCAAGGCGGATGGGACAATGACTTCGTCGACGGAGGAGGTGGCCTCGGAATTCGTTCGATACTTTGAGGGTCTTCTGGGTACTCATTCTCCGGTTGAAGGTGTGGATCAGGAGGTGTTCCAGTGTGGGCAGGTGATTTCTGGTCTGCAAGTGGCGGCTCTAGTGAGACAGGTGACTTCGGAAGAGATAAGGGCTGCATTATTCTGCATTGGGGATGACAAAGCTCCTGGTCCGGATGGGTATACTGCTCTTTTCTTTAAGAGAGCGTGGGACATTATTGGTACTCATATGTGTGATGCTGTCAAGGAGTTTTTCTCCTCGGGGTCCCTTTTGAAGCAAATTAATCATACGGTGATTGCTTTGGTGCCCAAATCTACCCAGGCCAATTCGGTGGGAGATTTCCGTCCTATCGCTTGTTGCAATGTGATTTATAAAGTGATTTCCAAGTTACTGGCTACGAGGCTGCGCCCTGTACTTGGTGATATCATAGATCCGGCACAATCTGCTTTTGTGGGGGGGGCGTGGCATGATTGAGAACATCCACTTGATGCAGGAATTGTTAAGAAAGTATAACAGGAAGCGGGTATCACCAAGGTGCTTGGTTAAGGTTGATCTCCGGAAGGCATATGACTCTGTCTCTTGGGACTTCCTTTCTGAGGTGATGGTTGGCCTTGGATTCCCGGATTGTTTCGTCAGTTGGGTTATGCAGTGTGTATCTACTACTTCATACTCTGTTGCTCTTAATGAAGGTATCTGGGGGATGTTCAGAGGTGGAAAGGGGTTGCGTCAGGGGGACCCTCTTTCTCCCTTTCTTTTCATCATATGCCTGGAATATTTGTCGAGGAGTCTTAAGGTGAACACTAGAAGTATGGACTTCAACTTTCACCCTAGGTGTGGTCAGCTTAGGTTGACGCACCTGGCGTTTGCTGATGACCTGATGCTACTGGCTAGGGGAGACCTTTCGTCTGTCCGTATCATTATGGACAGCCTTAAAGATTTTGAAGTAAAATCTGGCCTCACTGCTAACCTGCTCAAATCGAGCCTTTTCACGGCGGGAGTCTATGGGGAGGACCTCACACAGTTGCAGCAGATGATAGGTATCCCATATGGTACGATGCCGTTCCGGTATCTGGGTGTTCCGCTGGCGGCACAGAGGCTAAGTCTGGCTCACTTTGCTCCGTTCACTGACAAGATAACTATGTACATCAACTCGTGGACGGCTTCTTGCCTCTCTTTTGCTGGGAGAGCGGAGCTCATTAGATCGGTTCTTCAGGGGGTTAACTGCTTTTGGCTGTCTATTTTTCCGATCCCGGCTGCTAATATTGATCGTGTATCCCGCCTGTGCAGGAACTTCCTGTGGCACAAGAGGCACCATCCGGTTTCTTGGAAAAGTATGTGCTTGCCGAAGGAGGAGGGTGGCTTAGGGTTCAGGGACCTTAAAACATGGAATGAGGCATTACTTGCTAAATGCTTTTGGAATATCCATATGAAGAAAGATACTTTGTGGGTGAGGTGGGTACACCATATATACCTCAGAGGGGATGCTTCTCCTTGGCTGTGGAAATGTGTTAGGGATGACTCGCCTTTGCTCAAGAGGCTTATAGCGATTCGTGACAGAGTGTGCCTTTCTGAAGGGTCCATTGATGCGGCTAAGGGGAAGTTTGCTTCTTGGGTGGTGGGTGATCATATGAATGTCTCACTTGGGTATGATTACTTCCGTAGTAAGGGGTCTAAGCTTCCCTGGCCTAGTGTAATTTGGAATGCTTATGTTACGCCCAAGCATGCTTTCACCTTGTGGCTTGCGGCGAGGAAGAGATTGCCTACCAAAGACAGATTATCGTTCCTTCATTTGGAGGACTCTTGTGTACTTTGTGTGAGTAATAGGGAATCGGTGGAGCACTTGTTCTTTCGTTGTACCTTTTCCTCCTTGGTTTGGGCTCGCATTAGGCACTGGTTGGATATCACTCGTGAGATGTCGACGATCAGTAGTGCTCTTAAGTGGATCAGGAAGGAGGCGAGAGGTTCGACTTGCAGAGCCAGAGCGAAGAGAGTGGCCCTTGCTTGTTCGGTTTATCACATATGGAATGCCCGCAACCGGAAAATCTTTGATGGGCATGCACAAGTGGTTGAGGAGATGGTATTTAGGATTAAATTACATGTGTCAAGAGTGTTATTCTCTTTATATCCACAGAATTCTGTGGAGTTTTGAACCCTTTTTTTGGTCTAACTGTTTTGACCATGTGCATTATTTTTGATTGTTTGATGTATAGGTTGGGGACCATACGCAGTGTTTTTCTGGCACAGCCCTCTATGTGCTGTTCTTGCAGAACTGGGCAGCCGGAGATGGGTGCGAAGATCTGCCCAGAACAGCAACTTTTGTTGCTGTTAGAGGCTGCCAGAATACAGATTTAGTCGACTAGGAATCGTTCCTAGTCGACTTGATTGTTTCCTGGTCGACTACAGTAAGGGGGTTGGTCGACTGGCACTGATACAGAAACATGCACAGCGTTCTGGAAATTTATTGGTCGACTTGACTTTTGGTATTAGTCGACTAAGTTAACTCTTAGTCGACTAATTGTGGTTCAAGTCGACTGATAGGGATTTACAGAGAACCATCTCTTACCTGGGAGGTGCTTTAGTCGACTGGGAAATTTGGCTAGTCGACTAACACACCTCCTGTGGTTGCGGCCAGCGTGGGTGCTATTTTGATTGATGTGGGGTTTTGGTGTACTGGTACTTAAGCCAGAAAGTGGTAGCATAGTGGTCATTGTACTTTTTTCGTTTTTGTATGCCGCTTTGGCAGGCTCTTTGTATATACAGTTTGGATATATATAATTTACATTCTCCAAAAAAAAACACTAATCGAGTCAAATTCAAGCTGAAGCCTCATAATTCAAGAGAACTCAAAATCTCCAAATTGTACGGACCGTAACATTCCTAAACCCAAATCAAGTCCAAACTCAAATTTCACAGATCGTAACGTCCCTAAACTAAAATCAAACTCAAATCTAAATTTTATGGACTATAATGTTTGTAAACTAAAATTAACTTCAAACCCAAATCCTACGGACCGCAATGTCCCTAAACTAAAATCATACACAAAAATCCAACTCCAACGTCAAGCTAAACGGTTTGGATTCAGTACACGTTATCCTTTTGCAATGAAATGACTAGTAGGCGATTTGGAAGTGGTCATGTAGCGAAGAGAAAGTGTCTGTTGTGTATGTACTGTGAAACATTTGGAAATCTAGAAATGAGGCTATTTTTGAGAACAAGCTAAGGCGCCTGACACATATTCAACGAAAATGCCAAGTTGGAGCTTGAGACCTTTTGGAAGGCTAAAGCTTGGGATGCGGATGAAAGACAGAGCTACGGGGGAGCGAGTTGGTGGTGTAGATGGCTGGCGCCAAACAAGGATGAAATCAAGCTGAATTTTGATGGCGGAGTTGCCGACGGTGTCGCGGGATGCGGTTTCATCATTGGAAACTTTCTGAGCTTAATTTTATGTTATAAGGTGGTGCTAACGAAGAATGTAATCGACGCTGAGGTACAGGTGCTATGGAAGAGGGTGATGGCAGTTGTGAAATGCTACCTGGGTACTCGATTATGGGTTGAAGAGGACTCTGCAATCATCATCGAATCAATTTTACAGGACACCAGCCAAAATCCATCGGTTGTCAGCCACTTTGCAACAATGCTAAGATCTTATTGAGCAAGACACCCAGTTGGCGCGCGACTCACATATTCAAGTAGGGGAATAAGCGTACTGCTTGGTTAATAAACCAGGCAATGACAACTAAGGGAAGACAGACATGGTTAGCAGACTTTCCAAGGGAGTTTGTTGAGTTATGAAATATTGATCGCTCTATTGTTGTCTTTGAGTGAATTTAATAAAAGTTAGCCTCTGGTTAGATTAGCAAAAGAAGAACACATACTAAAACATGATTAGTCTATTTACTCTATTGTGATCAGAGTTGTGCGGTGGGTGATGACTAAAAAAAGTCTTTCTACTAGGTGATTAGTTAGTTCACTCTGTGTTGATCTGAATTGTGCGGTGGGCTACGACAAGGTCTCCCCATCCTCTTTGATCCTGACTTGAGAAAGTAGTCTTTTTCACTTAAATCTGAAGGTATCCAAACTCATTCAAAAATCTAAAATCTAGACTGAAGAAAAGACCCCAAGTTTCCAAACTATAAAGAAATTCAAATTCAGTCGAACACAAATTGAACAAAAGATCAGAACCCCTGAGTTTTTAAACTAGCAGAAACTCTAACTTTAGTTTAAAAATCCAAATTCAATTTGGAGCGCAAAGTCCTTAAACTAAAAGTAAAAAAATGCAAATCCAACACAGTCCAGACTGAAGAAAAGGGTCACAAGTCTCTAAACTAGAATGAAATTTAAATTAAGTAAAAAAAACAAATTAAAACTGAACAATTGACCCCTAAGTTAGCCTAGAACAGAATCAAATTCTAAGTCAAACTCAAATCCCAAAAGGTTAAAGACCAAGACAAACTTCAAATTCAACTCAAAGGATCATCAAACATCTGAGAGGAGATAAACTTATAGCACCAAGATTAAGTTGGATCGATATGTACATTCAAGATGTCATCGAATATAAGCTGGGGGTATTCTCCTGGTTAAGTCATGTAAAGTGAACTGTGATGAATAAAAATTTCTATTTTTGCATGAGTCTTATTTTGGTATATTGACCCTTAACCAAAGGTTCCTCTTAAATGAAGGGTAACTAACAATACATTCTTCAGTCTATTAGAAGTCTTGAACCCCTAAAACAAAAAATTCTATCTCATAGGGTGAATTTGCTAAATCTAAAATGTCTTCTCTCAATTTTATACATCTCTTTCGCTAAACAAATCACTCGGTGGAAAAAACTACTTTCTCAAATTGAGAATGTTGTCAATCACCCGCCGCATAGCTCTAATCACAACAGAATAAAAGACTAATAACCCTTTAGTTTGATGTTGGAGTTGGATATTTTTTTTTGTATTATTCTAGTTAGGAACATTGCGGTCCATAATATTTGGGTTTGAAGTGAATTTTAGTTTAGGAACGTTACGATCCATATAGTTTGATTTGAATTTGATTTTAGTTTAGGGACGCTACAGTCTATAAAATTTTGGTTTGGACTTGATTTGATTTTTTTAATTTGATTTTTGTTTAGGGACGTCACGGTCTTGTAAAATTTAGCTTTGGACTTAATATTAGTTAAAGGACATCACGGTCTGTAAAGTTTGGGCTTGAATTTAATTTTAGTTTAGGGACATTACTGTTTGTAAAATTTGGAGATTTTGAGTTCTCTTGAATTTGGAGGCTTGAGCTTGAATTTGATTTGAATATCATTTAGTTTTTAGTTTATATGATAAATTGAAGTGTATTATTTGACAGGAATATGGCTTAATTTCGAATGTGACTTTCATGTATCCCACATTTGCATCTTTAAATAGGGTTTGCATTTATATTGA
This sequence comes from Agave tequilana, assembly GCA_038442645.1. Taxonomy (NCBI): domain Eukaryota; kingdom Viridiplantae; phylum Streptophyta; class Magnoliopsida; order Asparagales; family Asparagaceae; genus Agave; species Agave tequilana. Next base: position 50,450 of record JAVJIF010007481.1, read on the forward strand.
TTTTAAACTAGTTTAAATGATTATCTTAGGTAGGACTGATTTGATTATTGGATATAGTTTTCTTGGATTCAATGTGTGTTGAGGCAAACTCGCAACTAGCATGCACATGTATAACCTCGCAGACTAATTTTGCATTACAAAATTCTACAGAGATGAACGTTATAACCTAATTTCTGACATCATCCCCAACATAAAAACCATCATGTTATATACCATTAGAAAGCTTTTGAAGTTTACTTTCTAATGGTTTTTATCTAATATTTATCAGATGCATGTGAAAAAACTGATTGCTAAAATACTACACGCTAGTCAGAAATTTCAGACAGCATGCAATATTTTTATCAAACTATATTTCCCCCGTCTTTCTCCTGATTTTTTAAAAATGAAATTTCAGGATTTTTTACTGAAGTGTTATTTGATTCAACATTTTTTTTATTACATATATGTTTTATTTGTATCTTTTTCCCTTAGCGATAAAGCTCTAATTGTTGAGCAATAAAGCTATATTTTCACTGAGCACAAAGCTCATATTCTTAAGCAATAAAGCTCTCTTGTTTTCAACCATAAAATTTGTTTCTTCTGTTGAGCGTAAAGTTCGTGTTTTTGAGTAATAAAGCTGTTTCATTTTCAAGCATAAATCTTGTTTTTTCTTATTGAGCATAAAACTTGTGTTCTTGAGTAATAAAACTCTCTTGTTTCATACATTAAGCTTCCTTTACTTGAGCATAAAGCTCGTCTAAGCCGATAAACATCGTTGGTGGAGAGGACTAAGAGAAAAGTCAATAGGGAAGAGAGATAGATATGGAAAATACTAAAGGCAACAAAGAACAGATAACAATAATAAAAATCTCACCTTTCTTTTCTTTTCCCTCTTCTTGTTGTTAATACTCCTCTTTCTTTGTTCTCTCTTTTTCTCTTTTCTCGCCTTTTTTACGTAACTCTTCTTCTTCTTTTTTCTGAACCTGGGTACTCTTGTATATATGCCAAGTTTGCAAGGGTTTGTCCCTATCTACTCAACCTCAATTTAGTTTTGAAATCAATATTTCTATCCAATTAGATAACCTCATATCCTATTCTCGAAAGCTAATATTTTGTTCTGGATTGGTGCAGGAAATCACTAACAATATTTGATAAGTACAAAATGAAATTATGATCAGAGTAGGATTTCAAATTCGGGACAAGATTGGATCAATTTTTGTCATCAACACCGTCTCTTCTTCTTTCTTTTTTTGTAATTGAATGGAACACATATTAGGTTAGGGAAAGATAACGGGATATACGAAAATCCGAATTGAAATTAAACTTAATTTTTAGTTCATTTGAATTCTAATTTCATGGATTTTTGTCCTGCCTATTGTTTGGGTTCGTAGGGTTGGAAGATATATCCAACTATTTTTGGATTTCATGGATTTTTTTTAGAAGTCCATATCCAACTATTTTTTTGGATAATTTCAATTGCATCCTAGCAATGCCAAATGGACTTATGGCCAAGTTTCTAGCACAGAAAATTTTGACCTTCAACAATTATTCACTACGAGCAGGGCACTCAGGAGCTGGATACATGGAAGTAAGAAATATTGAAGATCAAAAAATGATGACATAGGCAAACAATATTGGATAGTTGTCGTTTTACCATCTTGCGAAAAAAATGCTAGAACGCTAAAGAAGAGAACTATCTCTGAAATTTCATTGCAATAAAATGCCTTTTACAAATCATTGAGGTAATAGGCCTAATATGGGTGATCCCATATACAAAGTGTTCTAAAATTACTCAGATTGTAAATGAAGTACAACAGTGACTCAAAACTCTAATCAAAGATACTAAATAATAAAATAAAGTGTCGGAAAAGTTGCTAAATATTTTCCAGAATCTTTTAAGCCACCAAACACCTATTTAAACGAACTCAAATTGCTAAAAATTGTGAATTCTGACCGGTGTAATATTAGAGACCCCATAGAGCTCTTGTTGTTTCCAACAATAGGCCATATTAATGATTATGAATTAAAGTTTAAAGTTATCACTCTCGGAAGTACCCAAATTTCAACACTTCTGTTTACAACATTTGGACTTGTTTTGGTCTGAATGTTCTAGAAACTACTCCGAAACCGATGTTGCATCATTATCTATAAGCAATTTACCTAGTTGATGAGATCTAATTTAGTGACAGAGATCTTCGATGTTTCAAAGAATTTCTATGGAATCTATACAACAATCAAGGGTTATCGTCACCGATCTAGGGCCAATGACGGCCCTTCCATGCTCAAGTCAATTTGAGATATTAGATTATAAGGAAAACAGAGTGAGAATTGGAAGGATGTAATGTGAAGTTACCTCTAACGGAACCTTGAACCCTATTCATAGAGTTAGAGATAACTACAAGTTTGTGGGACCCTTCAAACTATTTTCCAAATCGGTGAATTGGTATTAGGCTCTCTTTGTTTTCTGGAAGAGAGAGGAAGAGGGAAGAGGGGAAGGGAAGAGAGACTGAAGGAAAAAAATATTTAAGTGCCTAGATTTCTGTGCTCAGCCTCTCTTCACTGGAATTTTGAGCTAAAGAGATGAGGGAAGAGAGGGCTCTCTTCCTCAGCCAGCCAAACAGCTGAGCTGAGGAAGAGGGCTCTCTTCCTCTCTCTTCCTCCCTCTTCATGCCAAACAAACAAGGCCTTAATGAATATTGGAAAAAACTTCCCTGTATTATTCTTGAACTACTAAAACCCAAGTGTCGGTTGTGCCAAAGAAAAGTTTAAATACTTCTGGGCACAGAAGAAGACTCTTGAAGAGTCTCACAATGATCAATGTTTGAGCCCTCTGGTTGGAACAGAACACAAAACTTTCGCCAGGTGAATAAATACATGGTAGATGGCACACCCTAACTAGCAAGTTAAGTGTTATTTTGTTGAAACATGATATAGTCACGGATGCGCTAAACAAAGGAGTTGGTGAAGTCATGAAGAGAGAGAGAGGAAGATTTTGCAAATTGAAAAAGATATGAACCAAAGGGAAGCTTGACAATGACATAAGTGCACCAAAGAAAGAAATATAAACAATCCTTCACTATCATCCTATAAAGATCGTACAAATTCCAATACAAAAGACACTTAGCGCAACAAACGATTAGCTCGTCCGACACACTCGGACACAACACACGTGTCCACACTTATAAATTTGTAAGCCATCATTCACTTTCAAAATATGTTGAGATGAAGTTTATGTTAGATTTTGACAAAAACTACTTTCTTCTAGATCATTTTTTACTAAAGTTAGGATGTTTTTCACATACACGAGCTTAATTCATACATCTATACGAGCAAAATATATAAATATTCAATAGAAATACTCATATGTAGCCATGTCTTCATGTCTATGTTTTAGATAATTGTCATGTTCAACAAAAAGTGTGTGCGTCAGACCACGACACTCACGTCCATATCTACAAATCATAGATATAAATATAGTTTGGACTAGACTACTTTCATAAGTATGCAGTATGAAGGTACTGTTGAGCATAATGCGAACAAATAGTCCCCATTGGTTAGACTTGAGGATGGTCTTGGGTACATGAGTATTTGGGCTACTCCACCTAATAGGTTAACTTTTTGAGATGGTACCCCAAGCCTTATAAGTAGTATCAGAATCATGCCCCAGACTTTAAATCGGATGTGTGAAAGATCCCTAGGGATGGACTGGGCCCAGGCCACTGCCCTGTGGGATAGAGGGCAACGCTGGTGCGTGGGCTGACTGGCTTCTTCCTCTACTGTGATGACAGGGAGGTCCGAAAGAGGCCCGTAACTCTTTGTTCGAAGGGGAGATTGTTGATCATAGTGCGAACAAATAGCCCCACATCTATTAGACTTGGGATGGTCTTGTGTATATAAGTGTTAAAGGTTAACTTTTTGGGATGGTGCGCCCCAAGCCTTATAGGTACTTCACTTTGACTTGGATGATGCACTGTCAAATTGATGATCCACAAGTCCAAATTGAATATGATTTACTACCCATAAACTATGAGAAACAAAATATATGTCCTCCATTTGTGAGAACTCAACTCAGAAATTTACTTCAGCTGAACTTTAATCATAAGACGTTTAATTCCTGGATGTCTTACATCACAAAACTAAGTAGTATAATCACTTCATTAACTGGAGTAAATTTCTAACCAACTTTATATCAATAAATATTCTACAGAACAAAACCTTCTCCAAATTTCTAGAGTATCCAGAGGTTAAAAGAACTATAGTAGTATATAAAGAACTCTGACTATATAAAAGACAAAATAAGATAAGACAACCTACCTGCATTTGGTAGATCACAACCTTGGAATAAAGACAATGGCTCACTTAACCCAATTTGTTAACAGATCTTGCTGAGAAAGCCTGTTGAAAATAAAAGGTACATCATTAAACTATCAAATCAATATCCATTGTGATGATCTTAAATATCATGCCAATATGTCTCAAATCCTACTTCACATACATTTTGTAGCAAGTAGTATTCCGGGATATTAGCATGTCAGCGGTATACATACTTGCTGGCCCCATTGCAAAAAGAATAGGAATAACAGAGATTGAAGTATATGGTGCATCAAACTAAAGCCTAGATAGAACTTAGCAAGCATATGCTTGTTGGGAGCATAACCTTCTTTGAAGCAGTGACATCTCTCAACCAAACCAAAGCAACACGAGCATGTAGAATAACTCATAAAAGAGGGTAAAACACATTGTCACACCTCATGCCAAATAAAAAATAAATATATTGAAAAAGGAATAAAATGAACTTAAAACTTAATAAAATTAATAATTCAGTTTATTATGAAAGAAACTGAGGATTTGAAACCCTTGGTCCCAAATATTATAATTATTAGATAATCAACAAAAAGATCCAGAAAATTACTTATCTTGCACTATTCCTTTAATTTGGCAGGGAAGATGAGGTGATACATCACCTGCAACATTCTTCTTCAAATGAAGTGCGTGCAGCCCCCTGCAATCCTTGCTCAAATGGAACTTGTGTGATAACCTTGAGACCAATCCACAAGTACACCTTTCGCAAAACCTCTGCCTACAAACTTTTCAAAATTCCTTCTCGATGTAAAATTCTACAAGAACAACAGGCATGCTCAAGCAATCGAGATGGCTTCGCCAAAAACCAGAAAACCAAGTGCTAATCTAGACTTGTTGTTTTGATTCCTGACAGCTTATTCGTATCAACCAAATGCGCAATAGACTGACAACCTAATACCCCGTTGTGCTCCAAACAGAATCGACGAAATATTTATCACATTCCCATGACAGCTTTCTTTGCCCCATTTCTACAATCACCTTTGTCCTCTATTTCCCATCAACATGGTAGGAATTTGACAGAATCCAGTATTCCTTCTACAGCCAAACACATGAAAGTTGCTGAGGAATATATTGCACTCTGAGATGATCTGAGGTAGAGAGCCAGTCTAACATCCTCTCTTTCTTCAAATAGTGGAATTGAATTCTTTTTATCGGCTCAAGGGCAGATGCATGCTTGATTGTTCCTCTTGTTCTTCAGACTATAAATCAGATATCAAGATCACTCTTACTCAGTTAACGAGACTAACTGGCTGATTCAATGCTTTTAGTCCCATTTCTCCCACTAGGGCCTCGAGAAATCTTTTATATAACTTATCTAAACGGCATGGTAATCAATATCAGAAGCTGCCTTTTCAAAATTTATTTTTGCCAAGAATTCTCCTCATAAGGTCATCATTTGTCTGTACCTCATTAATTGAGAAATTACCTTTAAGATTCTCTTCTCATTCATGAATGTAGGATAAACCCCTCAGCGGTAGCCAGTAATATCTGTATTTGCAAGTGAAACTTGTTCTTTGTTTCCTTTGAGGGTTGGCTCCTCCCAAGTACCATAAGTGAAGCCTGGACCTTCAAAGGTTTAAGAATCATCTCCTCTGCCAGCACAAGTATATTGCTCAATTGTGAGTGCACAAGAGCAATAACATAGGAAGTGAAACAAGCATCATGAGTCTATTATGAGAAAAATGAAACTTGATTTCTCATTTGAGACTCTAAACGGCCTAACATCTCATGCACATCTAGCATGTGAGTAAGGGATTGACTTCCTGACATAAAGATCTTTACCGTATCTCTCACTTCAATCCAACTGCAACCAGGCGCCTTCTTCACTCCTTGCACTAACATTTCCTTTCTTACCTTTTCTGCCTCCATCCATTGACTACTAACACAGTACAAGTTCGACAGCATCACATAGCCCACCTCTTTATCAGGTTCTGTTCTCATCAATTTGTTTCCCACTTCCTTTCCAACCCCAAGATCTCCACTAACGGTACAAGCACTGAGCAAAGCCTCACATGAGTCCATACATCTCTCACCGACCAGTCTTGAGTAACCCTCACTCAACTTGCTAGCTTCTTTAAGATGCCCTGCTCTCCCAAGCATGTCAATAATGCAATTCACATGATCAAAATCAGGCAACAACCCATGAACTGATTGCATCATATCAAAGAAACCTCTCCCGTCCTCAACAAGCCCCGAGTGGCTACAAGCCATCAATAACCCCAGAAAGGTGAGCTTATCGGGAAGGATGTCGGAAGATACCATTTCTTTGTATAGGTCAAAAGCTTTTGAAGCCCACCCATGCAATGCAAATCCGAGAATCATCGCATTCCATGACACAACATCTTTCCATTGCATTCCATCAAAAACTCTGCTAGCATCTCCAATGTCACCACACTTTGCATACATGTTCACCATGCCATTGGATACGTAAATGAAGGAACCAAAACCAGACCGAATCACACAACTATGGACCATTTTCCCATATCCTAGGACTGCCAAGATAGTACAAGCATGTAGGACAGCACCAAAGGTGAAGTCGTCGGGCCTGTAGGAATCCTTCATCATTTGGACAAAAGCCGAAAGAGCCTCCTCTCCATGTCCATTCTTCGCAAACCCCCAATCATAGATGTCCATGAGATGATATTGATCTTGGGTGCCCGTTTAAACAAAGAGAGAGCTTCCTCCACACTCCCCACTTTCATGTGTGCATTGATCATAGCATTCCATGAGACTTGATTCTGAATTCTCATTGCCGCAAAGATCTTAACGGCATCATTCTTGAAGCCAAAAGAAGCATAGAAGCTAAGGATGGAGTTGCTAATCTCAACAGCATCAATCCATCCAATTTGAAATATCATGGAATGAATCATGCGGCCAAAGCAAGGTTGGTCAAGCTCGGCACACGCATTCAGAAGCCCAGAAAACGTCACAGTGTCAGCTTCCGAACCCGATAACAGCATTCTCTTGAACAAGTCTATTGACATTGCCGGTTCATTACAGAGTGTAGAGCCCATGATCATTACATTCCAAGCAACTGTGTTCTTACTTGGCATTTCATTGAACAAGTGATGAGCTTTCTGTAACAACCCACAATTAGTATATGCATGTAAGAGAGAGCACCAAGTGACCTCATTGTGTTGCTCCATTAAATGGAAGGCTCGGGCGGCATCCAAAGGGCAGCAACACTTGCCATACATGTCAACAATGGAGTTTGCCACAGGCAAAGAATAGAAGCCAGAACAGAGGGCGAGCGCATGGAGCTTAGTCCCCGCAGTGAGGTCGCGGAGGTCAGAGGCGGCCGCGAGAGCAGCAGTGAGAGTGAACTCATCAGGTCTCGTGCCGGAAAGCCTCATGGAGGAGAAGAGGGAGAGAGATTGGCGGGGGAGGCCGGAGCGGGAGTAGGCTGTGAGCATTGTGTTCCAAGCGATGGTGTCTCTTTCAGGCATTTCGTCGAACAGCTTCCGCGCGGAGGGTAGGAGGCCTGAGCGCGCAAGGGACATGATTCTGTTTGTTGTGGAGATGAGGTCTGGAGGTGGCATCTTGAAATGAACAGTTGCGGTAATTAGTAAAAGAAATCGGTGCTAGTAGAAGGTTGACGATGGGCGGTCACTTGTGTCTGTAGAGCATCGAAATACGACTCATGGCTGCATTCCTGCATGGTTGGTGCCCCAATTTTGAAGTTGGGCAATCATTTCTTCCAACCATGAACAAGGGGGAAAATGGATTATAATAGCTCAAGATCCCCCTTCGTATAGGCCAAACAACCATGTACTTCCAGCCATCTATTTGACTAATCAATAATAAATTACTTTTGTAGCTACAATCTAATAAGTTTACAACAATAAATTCATGGAAATGAGAATTTTCACCTACTGTTCAAGGAAAGCTTAGCGGTAGCATTTAACATTACACAGGTAGAAGATAAAACATTGCATATTGACTTCAATGTCTGGGCGGATGACGATGTCGGCTCGGTAGTTGAAAGAAGCAAAAATCGAGCATGGATCTTTGATTATGTGGTGGGCGTGAAAAAATAGATATAAGTGGGTATCTGAAAGAACCTCATTTTCTGCTGAATCAACAAAGGTTATGGCAAATTCGGCAATCCAGCAATCCAATGATGGATAGTGCTCGACGAAATGCGCCAGTGATACCTCCTAATGACATTGCACATCAAAACAGAAATGCGCCTCCGCCGCGGACACGTTGAAGACGACAGTTCAGGGCAAGACAATGCTTCCGCGGTTATTGTTTGTAGAGACTCGCAAGAGAGAGTGGAACTTGCAGCCGTTTTGAGAGTGGTCACACCAGACCCAGAGCATGTTGAGACAAACACAATACATCTTAGAGTGAAGCTAGCTACTGAATTTGGGGACACCTCTTTTATTATTATCGTTGATGCAAAGAACTCGATTCACTGGATTTGTAGTAAAGACTCACTATCTTCATGAAGAGTTATACACGTGATTTATGAGTGTCGCAGTCTACTTTAGTATAACACAAGAGCAAGGCTAAAACTCGATAGCAGATCGACGATCGAACGACTCTCACCGTACTCGGTGTCAATGGGCGGACGCATAGGTTGGCTGACAGCCCGGCCCATTTTTTCATATAATGCATTAAATTTTTTTTCTCATATATTGTTTTCAATTTCTTTCTATTTTGATTTTCTTTGATAAATTTTATTCTGCTTCTACTTCTAATTTAGTGGAGAATATTGTTTTATTCTTTTGACAAATTCATATAATTCATAAGCATAAGTTATAAAAAGTTACAGCCCACCCCAAAATTTATTCCTGATTCCGCCTCTGCCAACCATCAATTATTTGATCAGATTGTACGAGTATCTTCTTACTTCTTTTTTAGATGAGTTAGGCACCAGTTCATGTAACCAGTGTTGTATCTCATATAAAACCAAGGCTTCATTTTAAAAAAAATAAAAATAAACATTGCTCTGCAAGATAATTGAAATTTGATTAAACTTAAGTGCATAGATGCGCTATCCCTGCCTTCAAAAAAATGAGGCACTATCTTTTTGTGATATCTAGGCCCCAGAAGTAATAATACAGATACGTGCAGACTTGTCTTGCCTTTCTTTTTTCGTTATTTTTCTGCCTTCTATGTCAACAACATTGTTCTTGTTTAATCAGATTCTGATTAGACTAATTGAGACCTTTAGAACAGCAATTAAACTAAAAAGTAAATTTAGGATTCAACTAAATTAATTCACTCTAACTTCTCAGCTGTGCTGACATATTATTTTTCTAATTTGGGCAAAACATCCACGACCAATAAGATCAAAGCGAGAGAACAGAATTATACCAATCGATGTTCAAGTAGAAACATTTATTCCGGTTGCGTGTTGTGGTGCACAAAATTCCGCCACAAACAATTTGGACACTCTTGATCGAACTTGTCAGAACACACAGAAAGAAAAGACGCATTTTAGATTAGGAGCACCAGTGTGGTTCAACCTAAGACCCTCAAGCGTGAGAATCGATAAATAGTAGGGATTGAGTATCGGGCAGAGGAAAACTATCAGTGTATTGTGGTGGTGGACTAGCAGAGAAAAACTACCAGCGTAGTGTGGTATGTGCTCTGAGAATTAGGGAAGCGACCTTAGAGAAGAAGGCGTATTTGTACATGATCGAGGAGCTGGAGTGAATGTGGATAGATACAGATATTAACTGATCGATTTGAATATGCTAATTCTTGTAACTGATCAGGGTAAAACCGCGCACAAAAAGTGTATGTTTTGAAATGAAGATTTAAAGTGTGTGCTTTGGCTTCCTCGATACTTCCGTTATAGCATAGAGGCTAAAACGAGTCGAATCCACAAGGACGGGAGGCGATAGAAGCTTTATCAGTTGATTCACGTGTTTGTTAAAAGTTCTTCAAAGTTTGAAAGAATGAAAAGAAAAGAAAACAAAGAATGAAAAGAGAAGTACGGTGAAACACAAAGAAGTGGGAAACATAGAAAAGAATATGTTTGTGATTTTTGGATATATTTCTAAAATAAAGTGAAAAAGAAAGAAAACTCATGGCACTAACTACTAATGACTCCACCAACATGCTAACCTCTTAGTGATAGTTGCCTCACATGTATCATTAGCCATTACTAGTCCTTGGTTCAAGAACGATTCAAAGCATGACCCATATGTAACTCATCACAACCCAATTCAACAAACAAGTGCAAACTACACTTAAATTATCAAAACCCAATAAGAGCAAGCATGAAATAAAGTAATGTTAGCTTGTTAGTGGTTAGGAAGTTAGAGTGTTAGATCCATCATCATGAGCCATCAATGGCTCTTTCAAGAGTAAGGCCAAAACGAGGCTATTAGATTCATGTGGATTATCCTAAAAGAAGTTAGAAAGTTGGTGGTTAGTAGTTAGTTGCCATGAGAGAAAAGACTAGCTACACATGTAAAAGAGATTAGAGAGAAGAAAACATAGAGAGGTAAAGAGAGCACCTTTCATAGATTGTCACCTTCTATTACAAGCACTATTGCATTCCAAGCATGAACCACTCTCTCTCCCTATTACAAGATCTACAAAATGGAAAATACAAAGAGGGAGAAGAAAAACTAACCTAACCTAAACTAAACTACAACATGGAAATGAAAACTACCCTAAAACTCTGTATATATCTTCAACTCTGGAACCCAAGGGGGGTATTTATAGCCACCAGGGGAACAGGGGGCCAGGGGACAGGCCCTGGCCCAAAACGCGGCCGGGCCGCGGCCGTACGGCCGCGAAAACGCAGCCCAGACCGCGTTTCCGCGGCCATCCTAGGGCCGCGCGTGGCGCTTCGAACCGCGCGCGGTCCCGTCTGTCCCCTGTCAGGCCCTGTGCCTGGTTTCGTCTTTGCAGCCCCTGGTTTTTACAGAATCAGCTCTCTAGGTCAATGGCTATCTTTAATAGGCTTTTAATCACCAATTAAATGGTGATTTAGGGACTTCTTCTTCATTGCACACCATGGACCTAGAATCAAGGAAGCAAAGCTTTATTAGCAAAATTTAATATGAAATCAATGTGAAGATGTGATACAAATTATGCAAAATTAGAGACTAATCACACCCCCACACTTATCTTTTGCTCGTCCCGAGCAAAACAAAAAATTAAGGAATTATTACACCACTTTTGCAGGTGACGCGATTGTACTGAGCATGTGCAACAAGCCGTTAAACCTCTAAGTTTCCCCTAGAGGAGGAGTTGTGTCACGTGAGGGTTTTCAGCGGATTACACCCACAAAATCCAAAAAGAAAGAAATCAAATGTTAGTGTTTTGAAAACACATTTTGAAATAGAGAAAAGTGTTGAAATATTTTTGCGAAAATATAAGTGATCTAAGGTCATAGGTTAATCAGAAATTGTTCTTTCTTAAACTAAGTCAAAATGCAGAAAATCTTGTTAAAAATTAAATGTAAGAATTTAAAATTGAATTGACTCTTTGATCTTTCATAAAACTCTTAGAAAAATATGCACTTTCTGAACTGTGAAGATTTTTGGGATATCGACTCAAATTTTCATGTAATTTATTTAATATATATATATTTATTTATTTATTCTTTTTTCTTCCCTTAGTTTTCTTAGGCTTTCTTATTTACCCGGTTAGTGAGCCTTTAACCGCTGACTCCCAAACCAGATGGTCTTAGGGCACCAGATGAGAAAACATCCCTCGGACTTAAGAACTCGAGTAAACAAGGCCACAAAACTAAAGGGATTATTTTATTTTTGTCCACCGTTTTAGGTATGAATAATCATGCTTCCTAAGGCATAATTACCCAACTTCAATAAGTGGTTTTTATTTATCATATAATTATATATATTTTTATTTATTTATTTATTTTTTTGTTTTGTTTTTTGTTTTTTTGGAATATTTTTATGGTATTTTCAGTCTTTGTTTCAATCCCAAAAATTGTGTAAGTGTGGAGTGCATAAATCTAAGGCAAAAAAAATTCAAGATCAAATTATCTTTTCAATCATACTTTCTTATCCTATAATTTAGACAAGATCTATTATTTTGACTTGGTTTAAAATTTCATAATTTGAGGTCTTCCTAATTCCTAAGATAATCTTAATTTTCTTAAAAAAAATCAAAAAACTATTCTTCTTGTTTCAAAAAGTTTTGTAAAAAAAAGAAAAGTTTTTTTTTTTTTGAAAAGAAGTGTAAAAGAAAGAAAATGTAAAACTAACTATGTTAGTAAACCCTCCCCTACACTTATCTCACACATTGTCCTCAATGCATCGTGAATGTGTACATACATAAAATAAATGAGAGAGAAGAAAATTACCTCAAGGGGGTGGCTCTGGTGGTGATCGGATTGGGCCAAGCGTTGCGACCCAATCAAGATATCGTGGATCATCCCGAAACCCACCAAGGACCTCTCTAATATGACCCCAGAAAAGAATTATGGATTGAATGGTCTTATTGAAGAATTTATCCCCATCTAATGGCCAATTTTCAAAAATAATGACTGAGTCATTTTCTTCAACATTCTTGTCCAACAATGAAGTGTGATTTTTGAAAATGATGGATTTGGACTCAAAGGGATCAGGAATAAAAACCGATACCGACTCGGGAAGTTGACTCAGATCAAGTCGAGAGTAAACAATGAGAGTCGAAATTGGTTTAAAAATAGGGTCCAAACCAAAGAATTGATGTTCACACACTGTCCCCATTAATGAAGTGTGATCATAAGAGATTGGTGATTCTATTTCACGGTGTACTGGTACAGGATTCAACGTTGACTCCGAAATAGAGAAAAAATCTGGTAAAGATACCGGAGTCATTATTGAATTAAAAAGCGAAATGGAATTACTAACATCAGGTTCAGGATCACAGCCAGGTTTGGTTTCAATTTCAGGAAAGGGATAACTTGCCAGAATGTCCAGGCGATTTTCATAACTTGAAGCGTGGTCAAGTTCAAATACATGTTCTGAAATTGAAGTTAGATTTCCAAATGACATGATTCATGGGTCCAATCAGTAGAGTTAGGGATATAAGAATCGGTCAAAGGTTGACAAGAAAGGCTTTCCTCGCTCTCATTGATCAATTCGCTCAAAAGTGAATCTAACCTACTGATAGGCCGTGTAACAGAATTTGGATCCGGAATCATGTCTTCCATACTCTTTGTAATTGGTTCTTGAAAATATGAGTATGGAAGTTGATTTTGGAAATTGTGGTGAAATTGTGAGTCCATCGGATTTTGCGGTTGCTGCTCGGACTCACGCAAGGGTTCCATACTCAAGTCCAGTATTGAAGTTTGTTCATTTTGAATTAGTGAGACTGGAAAAGATGAGTGGGACTCTTGAAAATTTGGTTGAGATGATGAGTCCAACATGTTTTGCATTCTTTCACAAAAGACTTCCAAACGCTTTTCTAGTTCAGATTCTTCTTCAATGGGATGCTCTAGAAAAGGAGTACGTGGAGTTTGATATGGGAAGGATTGTGAATTGAGCACATTTTGCCTTTGTTGTAGGGACTCTTCTATACTCCTTTCCAATGATGATTTTTCTTCAATTGGTGATTCGGGAAAAGTAGTATATGAATCAAAATTGGGGAACGAATATTGTGAAAATTGTGGACAAAATGGTTGAAAATTGGACTCGGGGTAGGAGAATCCCCATGAACTCTGTGAAGAGTTAAAATTATTTTGAAAATTATGGTCATATGGTTGGGGATATGGGTCATATTGATTCGGATAATCCCAACCCGATATATATGGTTGGTTCATGTTGTACATTGCCGGGTCAGAGTTACCTAAGTCAAATGAGGTCGGGGTGAAATATGGATTCATATTATAATTGAAAGAATTGTTGTTATTAAAATCCATATCACAATTTACAAAAAAGAAAAACAAACAAACAAACAAACAACAAAGAAAAAGAAAAAGAAAACAAGCCTATGCTAAGGTTGACTTAAACCTAGATGACTCCTAACTGGTTAGACTATCCACGGGGGTATATTGTCGGACACTGACCACGAGGTAATCGGCCAGGTAGGGGCAAGATCAGTAGGAGGTATCCGTGCCGGAGCAACGGGCCTAATTATGCCAAACCACTGTTCTTCGAGGTTTCACCTTTCAATCCCCAACCTTAGACACCGATTTGACAAGAGTCAACTTCTAACAAATTCCCCCTTAGGTCAATCTCCTAAATGAGTCCGAGATGTCCCTAGGGGCCAACGTCTAGCAAATTTTATTAAGGCTTGGGTTGTGTGAGTGGAGAGGTGATTTTTGGGCTAAGGGAGGGTAATAACTTTCCCACCTTATGTTGTTTTGGGTTTTGCCCTTAAGTTAAATTTGTGCAAGTGTGCAATATAGATAAGATGAACACAAAAAAGCGAGTAAATCACTGAAGCGTTTGTCCTAACTATATGCAATGCAATATGTACACCTCCTATTAGTATCACAACAACATAAGAATAAAATATAGTATATTGGAATAAAAATTGACACGTGCCTAGATGCAAATGTCTAAACCATTTTAAAGCATCCAATTTCTGTATTTTACTTCTTAAAATTATTTACAGTGTACAACAAAAATTAGCAGCAGAGTATATGAATGTACAAGAAGTTACCCGACCACACTTGAGCAAGTGTGAACTTCTGCAACGCTAAAATTTAACCTGCACACAAAAAAATAAAGAAGAAAAGTTAGCAAACTTGTGAAATCAAACCGTTCCCATCCCCGACAACGGCGCCAAAATTTGATCGGGATAAAACCGCGCACAAAAAGTGTATGTTTTGAAATGAAGATTTAAAGTGTGTGCTTTGGCTTCCTTGATACTTCCGTTATAGCATAGAAGCTAATACGAGTCGAATCCACAAGGACGGGAGGCGATAGAAGCTTTACCGGTTGATTCACGTGTTTGTTAAAAGTTCTTCAAAGTTTGAAAGAATGAAAAGAAAGAAAACAAAGAATGAAAAGAGAAGTACGGTGAAACACAAAGGAGTGGGAAACATAGAAAAGAATATGTTTGTGATTTTTGGATATATTTCTAAAATAAAGTGAAAAAGTAAGAAAACTCATGGCACTAACTACTAATGACTCCACCAACATGCTAACCTCTTAGTGATAGTTGCCTCACATATATCATTGGCCATCACTAGTCCTTGGTTCAAGAGCGATTCAAAGCTTGACCCATATGTAACTCATCACAACCTAACTCAACAAACAAGTGCAAGCTACACTTAAATCATCAAAACTCAATAAGAGCAAGTATGAAATAAAGTAATATTAGCTTGTTAGTAGTTAGGAAGTTAGAGTGTTAGATCCATCATCATGAGCCATCAATGGCTTTTGCAAGAGCAAGGCCAAAACGAGGCTATTAGATTCATGTGGATTATCATAAAAGAAGTTAGCAAGTTGGTGATTAGTAATTAGTTGCCATGAGAGAAAAGACTAGCTACGCATGTAAAAGAGATTAGAGAGAAGAAAACATAGAGAGGTAAAGAGAGCACCTTTCATAGATTATCACCTTCTATTACAAGCACTCTTGCATTCTAAGCATGAACCACTCTCTCTCCCTATTACAAGATCTACAAAATAAAAAAAACAAAGAGGGAGAAGAAAAACTAACCTAACCTAAACTAAACTACAACATGAAAATGAAAACTACCCTAAAACTCTGTATATATCTTCAACTCTGGAACCCAAGGGGGGTATTTATAGCCACCAGGGGAATAGGGGGCCAGGGGACAGGCCCTGGCCCCAAACGTGGCCGGGGCCGCGGTCCTCCTGGGGCCGCGCGCGCGGCGCTTTGAGCCGCGCGCGGTCCCGTCTATCCTCAGTCAGGCCCTGTGCCTGGTTTCATCTTTGCAGCCCCTGGTTTTTACAGAATCAACTCTCTAGGTCAATGACTATCTTTAATAGGCTTTTAATCACCAATTAAATGGTGATTTAGGGTCTTCTTCTTTATTGCACACCATGGACCTAGAATCAAGGAAGCAAAGCTTTATTAGTAAAATTTAATATGAAATCAATGTGAAGATGTGATACAAATTATGCAAAATTAGAGACTAATCAGTAACTGCCTAGATTGAGTCTTGGTGGTTGAAATTGACATGCTGGAGATCATCCGTCGTTATCTCTAGTTGCTTGATGAGCTAGCGGGGTCATTACGAAGTCTTGAACGAGTAGGGAGATAAAGGTGCTTAACTTCCTTCGTAATCTTCCGGGCCTATCTCGATCTACTGCTGAACTGAGAGAGTTGTTGTCACGTGGTGGGACACTTGGATTGGAGTCGAAGTGCATCTGTGAGGCGATATGGCTGCGAAGCTGAAGATGAAGGATATCTTCAAATGAGGTGATAGAGGCTTCGAAACAGGTTCCCGAGAACAGGTTTATGTTTCTTTTCATTGAACACGTGTCGCGATCCTAACAATAGTTAAATTTTGAGCACTACACATGCAATATAGGTTTCGGCAAGGAAAGATCATAACATATTGTTGTTATTCTACAAGACAATCCTCTACTTTGTCCTATAAATGCTAGTCCCTGAATGCTTTGAGTTCCATAACAAAAGCCAGTTACATAACGTCGTGTTTGCTTCCCGTAATTGGCTCTATACAATTGCAGCAAAATCACTTACGGTTTTTATTTAGGGCCGTAAGTCGTAAAACACACTTGCATCCCACTTTTAGCCTAAACAATTAATTTTTTGATCATATAAATCCCACTTACAGCGTACTTGCAGCACAAACAATTAATTGTGTGTCATGTAAATCTGTATTGCAAATAGTTTATTATAATTAGATTAATATTTTTTATTAGATTAATCTCTTTAAATATATGAATATTTTCTTTAGTTATTAGATTAAATTTAATTATTAGATTAAATTTTTATTAATTATTCAAATAATTTTTATTATTAGAACCTTATTACTAGATTAGTACTCCCTCTGTTCGGTTTTACTTGTCGTTTTTTGACCAAACATAGAAATTAAGAGTTTGTAGGGGTTGAAGTTTGAGTTTGCAGGAATTGAAATTTGAATGATAAAAGTAGCATTAGGAAAATTGAAGGTAGTATTGAAAATGATAAAAGTATATTAAGAATGGTAAAAATAGTATTGGGAATGATAAAAGTATATTGGGAATGATAAAAGATGCATTGGAAATTATAAAAATAATATTGAGATTAAAAATGGACTATAAATTTGTGACAAAATTTTTATCAAAAGATATTACTATTCCTGAACGGAGGGAGAAATATTTAATATAAAATTAATAATTTTTAAATTATTAAATTATTTTTTGATTTTGAAATCTAATATTTTTATTTATTGAATTTAATAATATTTAGTATTAAATTACAATATTTAATATTTTTAATAATTAATGTTAGATTACTATTAATATATTAGTAATCTACTTTTTATTATTTTTAATATTAATATTTTAGTATTTTTTAATATTTAATATATTTAATATTTACTATTTTTATTATTTATTTTAAAATTTTAAAATTTTTAATATTTATATTTATTTAATATTTATATACAAAGTTCATGAGGGAGATCCTAATTAAGAAGAGGAAGCTGAAGGAGCACAAAACGATCAAGCTTAATGAAGAGTGCAGTGCTACCTTGCATAACAAACTGCCCCCTAAACTTGACGATTTAGGGAGTTTTTTATATACCTTGTATTATTGAGAACTTTAAATTTGATAATTGTAACCCCCTGCTCCCCGGTGTACGTATCACAGTATCGGTATGCGATACGACGTATAAAAATTGATTTGACCTCCGTGGTAGTCCGATTGAGCTGATTTCAATTTCAAAAAAAAATCATTTTCTAATATTTGAGATTTTTCAGGATTTTCTGGAAATTTTCTGGATTATTTGGAAAATCTCCGTAGTCGGTATCGACCGATACCGAGAACTGGCCTTCCGATTTTTATTTCACAAACAGAGTAGACTTTTGAGAATTCGCTTTCTCCAGGTATCTTAGAATTGTATTATCTATGTTAGGGTATTTTTGGGGATTTTTCTGAATTTATCGAAAATCCGGTCAAACCGGTGTCGCCCGTATCGGCGAGACACTCCGGGATTTTTAATTTGCAAACTGGATCGAGTTTCTATAAACCGTCTTCATATTACGTCTCAAGATAATATTCTCTATTTTCTGTAATTTTTGGGCATTGTTCGGAGCTAGTCAATTTTGGACCCCATTAAAATAATATTAAATTTTATTTTTCTATTTCTTTTTCTTCTCTCTTTCCTCCTTTTCTTCTTCCCCAGCCACCGCCAATCAACCCACCGCCTTACTATTTTTCCCCCTCCATTTAAAATCTCTCTTCTCTCTCTCCTCTATACTCTCTCTCACTCTCCCACACTAAACCCTCTCTCTCTTTCTCTCCTCTCTCTCTTCCTTTCTCTCTCCCTCTCTCCCTATCTCTCACTCTCTCTCTCTGCGAATCTCCAGCCAGGAGTGGCCGGTGGCACGCCGGCCACCGGCAGACCAGGCCGGCGGCACCGGAGGCCGGCAGCGCCGGGCGGCGGGCACGCGCCGGGCGGCGCGGGCGGCGGTGGGGGCACCAGCCCCACCCTCTTCCTCTCCTCCCCCTTCGCGGTGGAGCCCCAGCCTGGGGCGCTGGAGTAGCGCCGGCACCGGCGGGGCATCGGCGCCGGCCAAGTGGCCGCGCTGGGCGGCGGGCGCGCCCGGGCGGCGGTAGCAGCAGCGCACGCTGCTGCTGCTGTTGGCTCTGTTAAAACCCAACGGGTTTCGGGTTTTGGGTTTAACCCAAACCCGACCCGTTGACACCCGAACCCGACCCGTTAAAGGTACAATTTTATTTTAGCCCCTGTAATATTTTAAATTACTTTTAGGCCCCTATAAAATTACAAATAGCCCCTGAATAATTTCTGTTATTACGTAACTAACCTTTTCTCTTGGTTTTGGGTATTCGGGCGATATCGGGAGCATCCGGACTCTGATTCGGGCAATTCTGGATCCGTTGCGATCGTGGAGAAGAGAGCTACAGTTCTGTAATCAGTTTGTGAGTGTTTTCCTTTTCTAATTATATTTATTTATTCATATTTATTAAAGTCGTGAGTGATTGCTTTAGTTATGAAATCGTACTTATGTTAAATTAGTAACTTAACTCGAGAAACGGCATGTGTTATAAACATAGACATAAAGATAGATGATCAATTAAAGAATCACTAGACACCGTCACTGCATGGATAACTAGTATGGTTCCACACTAAAGCTACATGGACACGAAGACACGCATACTCCACTATCATCCTGACCGACCCACTGGTACACTAAATACCGTAGTGCATGTATCGTTTACACTGAATATCGGTATTTCATGTACACCATTACATAGATACTGAGATTCACGACACTAATACTGCATGTCTGTGACCTACCAATATACGGATATTCTAGGACACTGGATACCGTCATTTATATTGATATCCTCGTTACATGGACGCACTGATCACTTTTATGACATGCACGTGCACAGAGATATTACACGGCGTATTACCACACATAGATAATCCACTGATACACGGATATCCTACTGCATGGCGTACTGCATTTCGCATTATGATTCTCATCGTTACATGGATGCTCGACACACATTTCAGGTTCACATATCATTGTTACACATGTATCTCTGGTTTCTGTACTCTTGTCATATGGATCACCGTTCATCTTACATGTATTATTGTTCCATGTTACTGTATTTGTGGTATATGATTGATGGATCCCCGTTCATGCTACATGTATTATTGTTTCATGTTACCGTAGTCATGTTATATGATTGTCTCCTGTTACTGATATGGATATTCCCGTTACTGGACATGAGAGCTGTTGATATGCGATATATGAAATTCCACATCTACTGTTCCCGTTTCCCGTTATATGGTTCCCGTTATATTGTTCCCGATTCTCGTTATATTGTTCTACGCTATCAACAGAGCTCTGGTCCAGTTATCATGTTACCCGTATCATGTACAGTAGTTGTTCTTTGTCACATTGTAGACTGGACATATCAGATTATAATGATAACTTGGGTATGGGGGAGACTTGACGGTTGATTAGATCTTATCGGGTGATGTACTGGATCCATTGTTTGTCCCACTGCAGGGGACGGGGTAGTGCTGGCTACCGTCTCTTATTGCTCATGAGCTCCCGTTTCCCGTTATTGTTTTAGCTCATTGAGATCCCGTTACATGTTACAGCCTTAGCGGGCTGGCCCTGGTCTCAGCAGCCAGGGGTCTGTTTAAGGCCGTGATCCCGGGTATGCACGGGATACATCCACCCGATAAGAACTCCTCGACCATGGGTTTCCAATTAACATAATAAAACAGTATACACAATAGTGACGTTGGGAACACTTGTTATTTGGTCACTCTCTCTTCTGGATAATGGCACCCATAGGCCATGTCCGGATGGGTTCGACTAGAGTGCGGGCTCCAGTATGAACTGCCAGTGGTATGGGACACTGGAAGAGATTGATTAAAATATCAGGTGGTACTGATTTCTACTATTGTGTCAATCACATGACTTGCCTGATACATGTATACTAACTTGTTACTGTTCCTGTTATTTTGTCTGCTTTCATGTTCACTGTGATCTTGCTTACCTGCTACTGTTCCTGTTCATGTTATTGTATCCGTTATCATGTTACCTGTAGACTCGCTACACTACCTGATACCTATAGTGGCATACTACTCATGCACATGTATACCTTGCATCACATATATTCTGCTTTGCATTGCTTATATGCTATTTAGACACAACATAGTAACATGTTCATATTGCATATGCCCACCTGCATGTTCATTTACATCACTACAAAGTTCACTGCTTTTACTTCACCGCTAAATAACATTATTTATTATATAAACTCGATATGATTAGAATCATGACCTGATGATAACCGGCTAGGTAGTGATGGTACCAAAAGATGACATGTTTATATATTTCCACTGCTTCCTCTATGCTTATGATATAATATCACTTGTACCACATCATGTATTATATATTAGTATCGTGCTTGTATTATTATGTATATATTACTGCCTCCTTCATTTTACCACTCATTAGGTCGCTTTCTGACGACCCTGGGTTTGCGTGCCCAGATTGGAGATCTGCGTACCGAGAGTACCTTGGAGTCACATAGGAGATTCCCCATCGAGACACTTCATAGGTATCTTTGTGTTTTATTTCTGTTATCATATTTATTCATGTTTTCATATCTGTTATGATCGCTGACCTCTTTCTGCAGGTATTCTTGTACTTATTTCATGCTGGACCTCATGACTATATGGAGGTAATGTACTGTACTGAGGCTTAACGTACGCGTGAGCGTGTTTTCACCTCGCGTATGTACGTCGCCATAACGTCTCCGTATCCTTGGGATCAGGGCGTTACATAGTGGTATCAGAGCCTAGGTTCACACCTGGTGTGGGTAACCACCTGGGTCAATCCTTGGGCTCTTACCAACAGTACAATCAGATTCAGATTCTTTGATCTGTATCTGAATTTGGGGATTCCAGCAACGAGTACAAGAATACCATGACCTTGACAATTCATTCCTTGACTCATTTGTATTCCTTCCTTCTAGCTGTCAACCAGAACATCCGATTTTCTTCTCATTGTCCTTGCATCGTCTTGCTTCCCATCCGTTAGAATCCGTTCACTACCATACTTCTCCGTCCCGAGTTCCTTATAGATAGCAGAGTGCGCAGCGGAAGTGTCGTGGACTCGTACCCTTTCAGCTTTGGGGTTGGAAATATTGTTCTCGCACCTGAATGGAAATTGCGAGGACGCAATTTTTGTAAGGTGGGGAGAAATGTAACCCCCTGCTCCCCAGTGTACGTATCACAGTATCGGTACGCGATACGACGTATAAAATTGATTTGACCTCCGTGGTAGTCCGATTGAGCTGATTTCAATTTCAAAAAAAAATCATTTTCTAATATTTGAGATTTTTCAGGATTTTCTGGAAATTTTCTGGATTATTTGGAAAATCTCCGTAGTCGGTATCGACCAATACTGAGAACTGGCCTTCCGATTTTTATTTCACAAACAGAATAGACTTTTGAGAATTTGCTTTCTCCAGGTATCTTAGAATCGTATTATCTACGTTAGGGTATTTTTGGGGATTTTTCTGAATTTATCGAAAATCCGGTCAAACCGGTGTCGCCCGTATCGGCGAGACACTCCGGGATTTTTAATTTACAAACGGATCGAGTTTCTGTAAACCGTCTTCATATTACGTCTCAGGATAATATTCTCTATTTTCTGTAATTTTTGGGCATTGTTCGGAGCTAGTCAATTTTGGACCCCATTAAAATAATATTAAATTTTTATTTTTCTATTTCTTTTTCTTCTCTCTTTCCTCCTTTTCTTCTTCCCCAAGCCACCGCCAATCAACCCACCGCCTTACTGTTTTTCCCCCTCCTTTTAAAATCTCTCTTCTCTCTCTCCTCTATGCTCTCTCTCACTCTCCCACACTAAACCCTCTCTCTCTCTTTCTCTCCTCTCTCTCTCTCTCTTCCTTTCTCTCTCCCTCTCTCCCTATCTCTCACTCTCTCTCTCTCTCTGCGAATCTCCAGCCAGGAGTGGCCGGTGGCACGCCGGCCACCGGCAGACCAGGCCGGCGGCGCCGGAGGCCGGCCAGGCCTGGCCGGCAGCGCCGGGCGGCGGGCACGCGCCGGGCGGCGTGGGCGGCGGTGGGGGCACCAGCCCCGCCCTCTTCCTCTCCTCCCCCTTCGCGGTGGAGCCCCAGCCTGGGGCGCTGGAGTAGCGCCGGCACCGGCGGGGCATCGGCGCCGGCCAAGTGGCCGCGCCGGGCGGCGGGCGCGCCCGGGCGGCGGCAGCAGCAGCGCACGCTGCTGCTGCTGTTGGCTCTGTTGGGTGAAAACCCAACGGGTTTCGGGTTTAACCCAAACCCGACCCGTTGACACCCGAACCCGACCCGTTAAAGGTATAATTTTATTTTAGCCCCTGTAATATTTTAAATTACTTTTAGGCCCCTGTAAAATTACAAATAGCCCCTGAATAATTTCTGTTATTACGTAACTAACCTTTTCTCTTGGTTTTGGGTATTCGGGCGATATCGGGAGCATCCGGACTCTGATTCAGGCAATTCTGGATCCGTTGCGATCGTGGAGAAGAGAGCTACAGTTCTGTAACCAGTTTGTGAGTGTTTTCCTTTTCTAAATTATATTTATTTATTCATGTTTATTAAAGTCGTGAGTGATTGCTTTAGTTATGAAATCGTACTTATGTTAAATTAGTAACTTAACTCGAGAAACGGCATGTGTTATAAACATAGACATAAAGATAGATGATCAATTAAAGAATCACTAGACACCGTCACTGCATGGATAACTAGTATGGTTCCACACTAATGCTACATGGACACGAAGACACGCATACTCCACTATCATCCTGACCGACCCACTGGTACACTAAATACCGTAGTGCATGTATCGGTTACACTGAATATCGGTATTTCATGTACACCATTACATAGATACTGAGATTCACGACACTAATACTGCATGTCTGTGACCTACCAATATACGGATATTCTAGGACACTGGATACCGTCATTTATATTGATATCCTCGTTACATGGACGCACTGATCACTTTTATGACATGCACGTGCACAGAGATATTACACGGCGTATTACCACACATAGATAATCCACTGATACACGGATATCCCACTGCATGGCGTACTGCATTTCGCATTATGATTCTCATCGTTACATGGATGCTCGACACACATTTCAGGTTCACATATCATTGTTACACATGTATGTCTGGTTTCTGTACTCTTGTCATATGGATCACCGTTCATCTTACATGTATTATTGTTCCATGTTACTATATTTGTGGTATATGATTGATGGATCCCCGTTCATGCTACATGTATTATTGTTTCATGTTACCGTAGTCATGTTATATGATTGTCTCCTGTTACTGATATGGATATTCCCGTTACTGGACATGAGAGCTGTTGATATGCGATATGTGGAATTCCACATCTACTGTTCCCGTTTCCCGTTATATGGTTCCCGTTATATTGTTCCCGATTCTCGTTATATTGTTCTACGCTATCAACAGAGCTCTGGTCCAGTTATCATGTTACCCGTATCATGTACAGTAGTTGTTCTTGTCACATTGTAGACTAGACATATCAGATTATAATGATAACTTGGGTATGGGGGAGACTTGACGGTTGATTAGATCTTATCGGGTGATGTACTGGATCCATTGTTTGTCCCACTGCAGGGGACGGGGTAGTGCTGGCTACCGTCTGTTATTGCTCATGAGCTCCCGTTTCCCGTTATTATTTTAGCTCATTGAGATCCCATTACATGTTACAGCCTTAGCGGGCTGGCCCTGGTCTCAGCAGCCAGGGGTCTGTTTAAGGCCGTGATCCCGGGTATGCACGGGATACATCCACCCGATAAGAACTCCTCGACCATGGGTTTCCAATTAACATAATAAAACAGTATACACAATAGTGACGTTGGGAACACTTGTTATTTGGTCACTCTCTCGTCTGGATAATGGCACCCGTAGGCCATGTCCGGATGGGTTCGACTAGAGTGCGGGCTCCAGTATGAACTGCCAGTGGTATGGGACACTGGAAGAGATTGATTAAAATATCAGGTGGTACTGATTTCTACTATTGTGTCAATCACATGACTTGCCTGATACATGTATACTAACTTGTTACTGTTCCTGTTATTTTGTCTGCTTTCATGTTCACTGTGATCTTGCTTACCTGCTACTGTTCCTGTTCATGTTATTGTATCCGCTATCATGTTACCTGTAGACTGGCTACACTACCTGATACCTATGGTGGCATACTACTCATGCACATGTATACCTTGCATCACATATATTCTGCTTTGCATTGCTTATATGCTATTTAGACACAACATAGTAACATGTTCATATTGCATATGCCCACCTGCATGTTCATTTACATCACTACAAAGTTCACTGCTTTTACTTCACCGCTAAATAACATTATTTATTATATAAACTCGATATGATTAGAATCATGACCTGATGATAACCGGCTAGGTAGTGATGGTACCAAAAGATGACATGTTTATATATTTCCACTGCTTCCTCTATGCTTATGATATAATATCACTTGTACCACATCATGTATTATATATTAGTATCGTGCTTGTATTATTATGTATATATTACTGCCTCCTTCATTTTACCACTCACTAGGTCTCTTTCTGACGACTCTGGGTTTGCGTGCCCAGATTGGAGATCTGCGTACCGAGAGTACCTTGGAGTCACATAGGAGATTCCCCATCGAGACACTTCATAGGTATCTTTGTGTTTTATTTCTGTTATCATATTTATTCCTGTTTTCATATCTGTTATGATCGCTGACCTCTTTCTGCAGGTATTCTTGTACTTATTTCATGCTAGACCTCATGACTATATGGAGGTAATGTACTGTACTGAGGCTTAACGTACGCGTGAGCGTGTTTTCACCTCGCGTATGTACGTCGCCATAACGTCTCCGTATCCTTGGGATCGGGGCGTTACAATAATGCTTTATGTAATTTTGGTGCAAGCATAAGTTTAATGACTCTCTATATTTTCAGGTCATTAGGTTTAGAAGAACCGAAGCTGACTACTATCTCACTCCAATTAGCAGATAGATCGATAATGTACCCGCTTGGTTTTATTGAAGATGTGCTCGTTAAAATCGACAAGTTCAATTTCCCTAACGATTCCTCGTATTAGACATGGAGGAAGATCACAACGTTCCCTTCATTTTCGGTTGACCTTTCCTAGCCACGGGAAGACTTTGATTGATGTGGAAAAAGGAGAACTCATCCTTCAGGTGCAAGATGAACATCTGAGTTTTAAAGCATTTAAAGCCGCACCATAACCGTCGAATATCAAGAAGTGTTTCCAAATAGACACCAAGAAAAAGTAAGTAGTTGAAGCACTAAAAGAGGAGCAGGAAAACAAGCCAAGGAAAGTGCCTAAGTTCACCAATCCGAAAGTACAAAAATTGAAAAGCAAAGTTTTTACTTGAAAGCTGCACCACTAAACCAGATATGGAAGAAAAATCCAAAAGATTGCACAGAACAACTTGAGGCAACCACCGTTTATACATGAGCCTCCTTGAAAATTAGAGAAAGTCTAGTTAATGGTTATACTTAAAGCGCTTCTTGAGAGGCAACCCAAATTTTCTAACTTAGTTTTTATTTTTATTTTCTTTTAGTTTTTAATATTTCCCTGCCTTTATTGACTATTGTTTTTAATGCAGAAACATATAAAGAACAGAATCATATATGGAAGATATAGCCAGAATCAGAAAACAAGAAATCAGAAAGGAACGGCGAATCCACCGTCCAGACGGCTAATCCGTCATTCGAAGGAATCCAAAGTACATCCGAGTTTGCACACGTGAGTATATAAATTATCTCAGTTTTTAGAAATATTAAATTACTGCTATTCAAGTTCACATGGCAAACTAAGAAATTTTTGAATATGAAAGGAGTTTTCTTGATTTTTGGGTAGTTTCTAAATTGTGATTCTTAGACTTTCAAAGTATGAGGACAGGCTTCAGTTTAGGTATGGGGAGAAGTCTAGGATTTTTCTTTTCATTTTATTTTTAGGTTTTATTTTATTTTTTCTTTAATTTTTAGGTTAGAAATTTTTTCTTTTCTTTTAGGATTATTTTAGATTTTTCTTTTTCTTTATTTTTTCTCACTTTCTTTTTACTAACTGAAAATTTTGAAAAAGAAAATATATAATTCTGTAAAATTATCAACTTTAAAGAATTTAGTAACCATATTGTTTGAATTTTTTTGTGATATCAATTTGATAGATTCCTTAATTCTTTAAAAAGAGAAGAAAAATCTGAAAATTAAATGCCAACTAGAATTTGTCCACGCTATTATGCATCTTGTCCACACTTATACATTTGTTTAAGCTTGGAATGATGAGGATTACTTAATACTTAAAAAAATATCGATATATATATATATATATATATATATATATATATATATATATATATAAAGTATAATGAACCTTAATTATTGATTAACTAGATATTTTGGCCTCAAGAAGTCTTGGTATTTACGTGAAAGATAATTAGGTAAGTTGAAAAAAAAAGAGTTATATGTATTAACAAGTCTAATGATCAACTAATTAGGTATCTTGGCCTCAAGAAGTCATGATATTTATAAGAAAGAGAGTTGGATGAGTTATATATATTAAAATAAAAGAAGATTAAAAAGAAATGCTTAAAAGGCAACGAAGTAGTAATACTTTGAAACATATATATTGTGCAAAAATTAAGTATGAAAAATTTGAATCAAAGTTCCAAGTAAAGATCTATCACACTTTCACAAAGATGCATAGAAACGAAAAACATCGGAAGGATAGTGCTATATATTAGGATTTGAAGTCTCCTCTATGAACAGATGATGTGATTTCTTGATAGGAGATTGAACTTGAAAAAGGATTACTTGTGGGAACAATTGATCTTATTTACTAGTGATTCTTATTGGCCAAAAAAAAAAATTCTTTTTCTTTTTTCTTATTTTTTCTTTCTTTATTTTTTAGTTATCCTTGTTTTTATTTATCCTTATTTCTCAATCTTATTTTATTTTTTCACCGAATTTTGTGAGTGTATTCACTACAAATCCTCACGACTAAGGTAATCTAGGACTTTAAAGGCTTGTTGCACATGATAAGTGCAACTATGATTCTTACGAAAGTGAATTAGGCTTTTATTTTTTTAGGATTTTACTCTTTTTCCTTTTACTTTTTAGATTAGGTTTTACTCGAGGACTAGCAAAAGTTATGTATGGGGGTGTCATGAATGTCATTCTCATCTATATTTTATACTACTTTTATACATCTTTTGTTACACATTTAATGCTGCATAGGTATGTTTTTTTATATTTATGTAGAAATTAGATAAAAGAGCAAGAGGTTGAGAAAAATATTGAATCAATGTTAAAGAGATAATTGCAGCCATATATTTCAAGATCAGGACACCTAGAGTAGAAATTGGACATCATATAGAAGCATCCACTAGAGTTTGGAGGTCAAAAGTCAAAATCAAACAGCGAATTCACTGTGGACTCAAGCGGATCCCCCGTTGACTGGTCAACAAGAATTCAGGACAGAAATCAGAATCAGATTCAGATTGAACACCTTTTAGTATTTTGATCGTAACTTTAGCTATAGGAATCTAATTCTGATGATTCAAAATGCTATAGAAAGAGGACTGAAAGGGTTACAATTTTAATATTGACAACTATTTCCAGTTTGATAGTTTGATGAGTTGTATACAAGAATCTACACTGGCTGGCTGTAGTCCAAATCAAAATCAAACTTTGACACTGAGCTGAAATTGGATTTGGAATTCTCTTATATCCCGACTAGAATAGGTCTCTAGGGTCTATAAATATAGCAGTAATATCTTATAAATAATGAGTTTTAGAGCAGAGAATATCATCATAGAAACAAACTTTGTATTAAGTTTTTAGGTTTTACTTTTTAAATAAAGTTTTGGCTTTTTGGAGAATTCTTGTGCTCAACGTGAAAAAGAACGGTGAATCATCTAGGGTTTTCAAAATTGGTGTTTTCTAATCTTTTTCTCTTCCTATTTTATTGTTTGATGAAGTTTATATTATTTACCATGTTTTGCATCTCTTCTAACATGAACTAATTCTCCATAACTAGGACTTTAATGTAGGTTAAATATTATGACGAAATAATCTTGTTGCTTTCTGCTAGTTTACTACATATGTCCTTCAAGTTAAATCATTTGCATACTAAGTTTTTATTCTCGATTATATTGTTAGTAATTGGTGGCCAACAATTATATGGATGACTAGGTTTGAGACTGATAAGTGATAACCAGTGTAGCATCATAGAAATAAAAATCACTTCCTACAGGTTGAGAGCGAAAGAAGAATCATAGCTTGTGCAATCTTAAAGAGAAAATCATAGATCTCAATGCTGCTTTAGATAGTAAATTCACTAGATTAACAAATTGTGAGTTCTACTTTAAAGTTAGATTTAATGATGCTCGACGGAGATTATTCAATACAAAATGATTTTTCGATTGTTAATATGAGTAGTAGGACTACGCTAGCATAAGCACAATTTTATATCTGATTATATTTACCGAAATCAATTGTCATAGCACTTATCTCATCCAAAACCTAATTCTTTTATTTCTTAGTTTACCTTTATATTTCATCTTAATTTCTTCTTCAAACAAAACTAGAAAAATTCAGTTTGGTATTCAATAGATATCAATCCCTGTGGGTTCGACACTTTACATCATTACTTTATTACTTATAATGATTTGGTATACTTGCCAGTTTGCACAACAGTTATCCATCGGGGAGTCTCTTGAAAGATGGGGACTCGACCATAATGATTGTTTGGAGCTCAGTCTATATCGAGTCTCGCCCTGACGGCTACCAAAGCGAGTCAATAGCCTATAGTGGGTCCTATCCTGATGGCTACCCCTTAGGGAGTCTCTTAAAAGATGAAGACTTACCCATAATGACTGCTCGGAGCTGAGCCTATATCGGGCCCTCGTCCTGACGGCTACCCGAGTGAGTCAACAACCTATGTTGGGTCCTACCCTGATGACTACTCACAGAATAACTTATATCGGGTTCTACCCTGACGGTTACCCCTTGGGGAGTCTCCTGAAAGACAGAGGTGAACCCACAATGGCTACTCAAGTAACTCAAAAGCCTATACTATGTCCTGCCCAGATGGCAACCTCAAGACAATCTATCTCTAGTTTTCCAACTGTTGAGAATCCTCCGACCAACCTAGGGGTCCCAACTCGGACGACTGCCTAAATGTCTGACAATCCCGACAATGGACACCATGCCTCAACAAGTTGCCAAGCAAAGTATAACTGGGCAGCGCTCACGCATAGCACCTACACATGCACATCAAGAACAAGAGATAACAAAATTAAAGAAACAAAGAGAAATAACCACCTTTATTTATGGTAGAAGAGTGATATAATTTTCTTATTTCATTAGTTCTTGTTACAAAGAAAAAATGAAAATTCATATGGACTAGGCTAACTCTACCTACGCCCACCACTTTGGCTCTTTGACCATCTCTGAAACCTCCCAGGCCAGCCGCTGGTGCTTCGACTTCAATCTCTCAGCCCCTCGGACTGACGACTCGCACATCGGCCCTACTGGTCAAGCCCCCTGATTGACAGCTCGTGCCCCGACCTATCACTCGTGCCCTCAGACCGACCACTCGCGCTCTCTGCTCGGCCACCAGAGCTCCTAATCGGGACTTGAGAGTGTAACATCTGCATCTCCATAAGAAGATTGCCATAAGCCATCTAGAGTTCATTGTAGTGATAACTTTGACACTCTGATTCAGCCTCAGCTCTTAATATCCTCCTAGCGGCGCCCCAAATCCATCTTCAGCCTCTTGACCTGGTGCCTAAGCTCCAACTTCTCGGCACATTGACAATCAATTTTGGCCTAAAGCATGGCAATCTTCGATTGATCGGAGGCGACCCTCTCCTATAACTCAGATATGTCATCGAGCACCTTTTTAGCTCCTCAAGCTGTCCCTGGAGCCTCACTTTCAAGTCCACCTTCTCGTTCCTCAGCCTCCTTATCTCCGCAGCATACCAGCTGATTTGAAGAACACCTTGTTTTCGAGGTCGCTGACTATCACATTATGAGAAATCAGCTCGCGACCCAGTCGAAAGGTGAGAAAGTCGAGTACAAAGAGCTCTATGTGACGGGTGATTAGTCCCTAATTTTGCATAATTTTCATCACATCTCACATTTGATTGATAAATAAATTCTGCTAATAATCCCTTACTTACTTCATTCTAGGTCCATGGTGTGCAATGGAGAAGAAGACCCTAAAATCATCATTTAATGGTGATTAAAGCCTATTAAAGATAGCCATTGACCTAGAGAGGTGAATCTGCTCAAATCGGGGGCGTAAAAGACAAAACTGAGCATCAGAACTGACAGAGGGACAACCAGGCGGCGCGCAGCAGGCGGCGCTGCGCGCGCCGCCAAAGTATTGCCGCGGAAACGCGGCATTTGCCGGGTTTCCGCGGCAATACTGCGGCGCCGCGCGCGCCGCTTCGGGTCACATCATGTCCCCAGGCCTCCCTCTTCCCTGGTGGCTATAAAAACCCCCCTGGGGTTTCCGAATGGGAGCAGATGGGAGTTTAGGAAAATTTGTATTCTAGTTGTAGTTGTTGTTGTGTTCTTCTTCTAATTTTAGGTCTTAGACATTAGAGAGAAAGAGAGAGAGTGTGTAAAAAGTTGTATTTGGAGGGTGACAACCTAATACAAGTAAATTACTTCTCTTCCTTCTTTCAATTTCCTTGTCTTGCATTTACTTTTACTTCTTTGTTGTAGTGTAACCTCTCTCGTCTTTACTTCTTTTCCTTTACTTTGTTGTAGTGTAACTCCCCCTTTCCCTTTACCCCTTTTCTTTGTTGATTCTTTTCTTGTTATGGCTAACTAACTTTTTAATTAGCATGGCTAACTAACTACTAACCCACTAATTTCTAACACTTGTTTGATAACCCGTATGAATCAATAGTGCCAAACAAGCCTTGTGCAAATGAGAGCTATGGCATCTTACGATGAGGGTTCTAACTCTAATTTATCTACAAGTATCTACTTTCTTATACTTCATACTTACCGAGTTTTGATGATCTATGAGTTGTGTATTTTACTTGTTAGACTCTTTTCCTTTTAACTTTGCCGATACCAATAGTGCACTCGAGTCTTCCCTTATTCTCGCCTTCTATCGGATCTTGATATGGGAATGTCCGAGTTTTTGCCGTGTAAGGCTAAGTTATAGGATGAACTCTCACTCGATTTCCACGTGATTAGTTCCAATGCACAAGTGTCGTGTTTGCCTATGATCCATCGTGAGGCTATCTCCAAAAAGTTGGAAATTAGTGGGAGCACTTAGTAGAAAGTTAGCCATGCATCTTTACAACTAAGAAAAAGATCACTTTTACAAACCACCAAACATTTTCCAACAATTTCTAAAAATACTTGTTTTCACTTTTCAAATTCTTTATTTGGAAACAAGAACTTTCTTTCTTCTTGAACTTCGAAAGCCGCATCAAGCTTCTATCGCTCTCCCTCCTTGTGGATACGACCCGTATAGCCACTTCGCTACTACGGAAAGAATCGCAAAAGCAGTAACATCAACCCACACTTCCTTCTCTCATTTTAGTACTTGCTTTTTACGCGATCAAATTTTGGCGCCGTTGCCGGGGAGGGAACGGCTTTATTGTTCACTACTAAAGATTGTTCTTTTTCTTTTTGTGTAGGAGAAGTACCAAGGAGCTCACTTTCAAGGGAAGCAAAAGAGGTGGCCAAGGACATTGCGCGAGGATTTATTTGCCCTCGGAAAATTCGTGTAAAAGCGAGTTTTTCCGATTGAAGTACTAACGCACTCGTTTGCAGGGTTGCTGAACGCCGCTAAAAAAAAAAAGGTGCTTTCAATTTTTTTTTCGTTTCCTTGGATGCTTCACTATATGCATGTGTAATAAATTCAACAGAAATCCACTTGTTGCTTAATTAAAATTTGAATCAGACGTTTGCATTTAGGGCACGTGTCTATTTCAATTCATTTCAATTTCTGTTGAAGAGTGCTGGAGACAAGGTACGTGTGCATTCATATAGATTAGGACCAACATTTTGAAGTGATTTACCGCTTTGAGTGTTACCTTGTTGTGAATAAACTGTACACTTGCACAATTGACTTTAAGGGCAAAACCCAAATAAACAAGATAAGGTGGGGGTTTCATCACCCTTCCTTAGCCCAAAAACCATCTCCAAGTGCACTCACTTATTCCCAAGCCTTAACTAAAAATCAATAGACGTTGGCCCTAGGGACATCTCGGACTCACTAAGAGATTAACCGAGGTTGGAAATTGTAAGAACTTTACTCCTGCAAAATCGGTGTCTAAGGAAAGTGGATTTAGAGGTAAAGCCTCGAAAGCTCCGTGGTTTGGCATAATTAGGCCCGTGGCTCCGCCCGGATACCTCCCCCCGAGCTTTGCCCTTTCCTGGCCGATTAGCTTGTAGTCGAGTTCCTACAACAACCTTCCCCGGAGAATCGACCAGTTAGGAGTCGTCTAGGTCCAGGTACCTTAGACTAAGGCTTGTGGTTGTTTTTCTCTCTTTTGTTTGTTTTTTATTCTTTTTTTTTCGATTGTTTGTTGTTTTCACGTTGGTTGTGGTGTGCTGAATGCAAGAGTGGGTGAGAGATCCATCAACTTCCAGATTAACAAGAAACACCTCGTTACCCTTGCATCCAGAACCGGTGATGGCATCACTTCAGGATAGATTTTACCCGATAAGAACTTCACTTCCATCTTGCATAAAACTTCCTGAAGCAAACGGAAATAATTTCGAGTTAAAGCCCCAATTCATTAACACTCTTCCGAAATTCCATGGTTTAGAATCAGAGGACGCATACTTCTTTGTTAGGGAATTTGAAGAAGTATGCCTCATGATGCGAATACCCCAGCTAGGAGACGATGCCGTTAGGTTACGTTTCATCCCTTTTTCCCTAAAGGATCTAGCTAAGAAATGGTTGTACAGTCTGGCAGCAGATTCAGTCACTACGTGGGATGATTTCGTCAAGGCTTTCTTGAAGAAATTTTACCCAATTCACAAAACTGCCCTCATTAGGAAGAACATCATGCAGTTTAAGCAAGACCCGAGCGAACCCTTTTGGAGATACTTTGAGGGTTCAAAGATCTCCTAGCTCAGTGCCCTCATCACGGTGTGGAGAAATGGCGTCAGTGCCAGATTCTCTACGATGGTCTAGACTATCAGACTAAGACCCTGTTAGAAACGATGTGTCAGGGCGGGTTCTTGCAGAAGGATGAGAATCAGGGTTGGGATTTATTTGAGGACTTAGCTGAGAAAACCCTGCAGTGGGAGCCAGCCTCAGAGAAACCTAGGAATTCACAGTCTATAGCTTCAAGAGGAGGGCTCCTATCTTTAGAAACATCCATAGCTGCTGAGGCCAAGATTGCTACCCTGATGAGAAGGATAGAGGCTCTAGAAACAAAAGAGCCTGCTAGTGTCAACCAGATCAACCCACCACCAATTCACAATCCGGGTTGTTCATATTGTCAGGCACCGAACCATGTCTTTGAAGAGTGCCCTGTTTTCCATGCCCAACAAGTGCCACAGGAACACATGAACGCGGCTTACTCACGGCCGCTTCACAACCCCTACTCACAGACATACAATCCCGGTTGGAGGAATCATCCCAATTTCTCCTGGGCCCCAAACAATCCTCCCAGGCCCAATTTCTCCAACAACTTTCACCATCCTGCTCCTCCACCACCTTTTCCCAGTCAAGCCCCATCTTCCTCCTCCCAAGGCTCTCCAATGGAAAAGAAAATCAATAAATTGGAGGAGAGCATTGAGGCTTTCATTAAGTCCCAGTCTGCTTTCATGCAGAACCAGGGACAAACTCTGAACAGTCATTCACAAGCCATATCTAGGTTGGAATTGCAGATGAGCCAGTTAGCTAGCTCCCTAAGTGAGAGACCTAAGGGTACCTTGCCTAGTCAGCCATTAGTTAACCCAAAAACCTCCAACCAAGCATATGAAGTTCAGGATCCATCACTCAACCACTGTAATGCTGTTCACACACTGAGATCTGGAAAGAAGG
Source organism: Agave tequilana (assembly GCA_038442645.1). Taxonomy (NCBI): domain Eukaryota; kingdom Viridiplantae; phylum Streptophyta; class Magnoliopsida; order Asparagales; family Asparagaceae; genus Agave; species Agave tequilana. Next base: position 85,515 of record JAVJIF010007481.1, read on the forward strand.
TAGACAACCAGGTCTACCAGCCAAAGAGTCCAGTCCATCCTGATCCCAATCAAGCCTCCACTTCTGCTAGTGCCTCCCAATCCGCTCCACAAACATCTGATAAGGACCAAGCTGCTGAACAAGTTCATAAGCCTGTAGCACCCTTTCCCAATAGGCTTAGGAACAACAATAAAAACATGCACATGGAGAAAATGCTAGAGATGTTTCACCAGGTTAAATTGAATGTGCCACTTCTAGACGCTATCCAATAAGTCCCGGCTTATGCCAAATTTCTGAAGGATATGTGTACTAAGAAGAGAAAGACCAATGTGCCCAAGAAAGTGTTCTTGGCCACTAACATAAGCGAAATTCTGTCTGGTCCCATTCCGGTGAAGTACAAGGATCCCGGATGTCCCACCATTTCCTGCACCATAGGACAGACCGAAATCAGTAGAGCGCTTCTTGACCTGGGAGCAAGTATCAACTTGCTACCTCTCTCTGTGTACCAGCAACTTGGGTTGGGTGAGCTAAGCCCAACTCGAGTCACCATTCAGCTAGCTGACCGTTCTGTGAAGATCCCGAAAGGGGAAATCACAGACGTCCTCATCCGGGTCGGGGATTTCATTTACCCCGTTGACTTCATTGTTCTAGAGACCCAACCTGTGTCAAATCTTAGGTCTCAGACTCCCGTCATCTTAGGGCGCCCGTTCCTAGCCACAGCCAATGCCATAATTAACTGTAGGAATGGGTCCATGCGATTAACTTTCGGAGACATGACGAAGGAAGTCAATGTCTTCAATCTTAGAAGACAACCTAGGGATGTCAATGATCAGACGTTTGAGGTCAATTCCATTGAAAACCTGACCAGTGAGCATGGGGAATGCTTGGAGATAGAGACTGAGGCAGAATTCGATCTAGAGGATGAGGAATTCAATTTAGACCAGATCGTAGATTCAGCAGTGGATTGGGCATCAAGCCCCAGTGTACCGTATCCTAGGATTGAAAGCCCAGAGATTGCCTCCAATAAAGAAACACCTTCCTTAGAGCTTAAAGACCTGCCTGAACACCTCAAGTACGCCTACCTGGGCGGAAAGGACACCTTGCCAGTCATCATAGCATCCCACCTGACTGAGCAACAAGAGGACAGCTTAATGTCTATTCTGAAAAGACATAGGGAAGCTATTGGATGGACGATGAAGGACATCAAGGGAATAAGTCCAGCAATAGTACAACACAGAATCCATTTAGTCGATGAAGCAATCCCTAGGAGGGACCCACAACGTAGGCTTAACCCTCTCATGCAAGAGGCAGTGAAGGCTGAAATTCTAAAACTATTAGATAATGGGATTATTTATCCCATTTCTGATAGCCAATGGGTTAGCCCAGTTCATGCGGTCCCAAAGAAGGCTGGCTTTACGGTAGTAGAAAATGAGGAAAAAGAGTTGGTACAAACAAGATTGCCTACCAAGGTTCGTGTTTGTATCGACTACAGGAAGTTGAACGCTGCTACCCGTAAAGACCATTTCCCGCTACCCTTCATCGACCAAATGCTTGAGCGTTTAGCTGGACATGAGTACTACTGCTTTCTGGATGGGTACTCGGGATACAATCAAATCCCCATTGCTGCAGAAGACCAGGAAAAGACGACGTTCACCTGCCCGTTCGGAACCTTTGCTTATAGGCGCATGCCTTTTGGATTGTGCAATGCTCCTGCAACGTTCCAACGGTGTATGCTTAGTTTGTTCTCTGATATGGTGGAACGTTTTCTTGAGATTTTCATGGATGACTTCTCCATCTACGGAGATTCATTTGATCAATGTCTTCATCACTTAGAGTTAGTGCTACAAAGATGCATTGAGAAGAACCTAACTCTAAACTGGGAAAAATGCCATTTTATGGTGAGACAGGGGATTGTCTTGGGCCATGAGATTTCGAGGAGAGGCATAGAAGTGGATAAGGCTAAGGTAGAAGTGATTGCTAAGCTCCCACCACCCAAATGCATCAAGGATATTAGATCCTTTTTAGGGCATGCTGGGTTCTATCGACGGTTCATTAAGGACTTTAGCAAAATTGCGAGGCCCTTAACTAACCTGCTCGCTAAGGACGTGCCCTTTGACTTCAATGATGAATGTTTCAAGTCTTGGGGGAGGCTTAAGCAAGAACTGATTTCTGCACCTATCATTTCTGCTCCTAATTGGGCCCAGCCATTTGAAATCATGTGTGATGCATCTGATTCTGCTATTGGTGCTGTTCTAGGACAGCGCATCGATAATAGGCAACACGTGATTTACTATTCGAGTAGGACCTTGAATGACGCACAACAAAACTATACAACGACTGAGAAGGAATTCTTGGCCGTTGTCTTTGCGTTAGAAAAATTCCGGCCCTACTTGTTAGGTTCGAAAACGGTGATTTTCACAGATCACTCGGCTCTGAAATACCTCATGTCCAAGAAAGAAGCAAAAGCCCGACTGATTCGGTGGATTCTTTTGCTTCAAGAATTTGACTTAGAAATCAGGGATAAGAGAGGTATAGAAAATGTGGTCGCTGATCATCTCTCGCGAATTCCGAATGCACCAACCATCCGAGCTCCGATCAATGAGGATTTCCCTGATGAGCACATCCTAGCCATTCTTAAGGAACCCTGGTATGCTGACATCGTTAATTACCTGGCCACAGGACAATTACCCGCTGACTGGACAAAGCAAGACCAATACCGCTTCTTTGCCCAAGTACGGTACTTCTTCTGGGAAGAACCGTATCTTTTTAAGTATTGTCCCGACCAAATAATTAGACGATGTATACCTGAAGAGGAACAGAGGAGTGTGCTCAGCTTTTGCCATGACCTTGCATGCGGAGGACACTTCGGTCCCCGCAAGACTGCAGAAAAGGTTCTACAAAGTGGGTTCTACTGGCCCACTTTGTTCAAGGATTCATATCATTTTTGCAAGTCATGTGCAAACTGCCAGAAGATTGGGAAAATTTCTAGAAGAGACATGATGCCCCTAAACCCAATCCTTGAAGTAGAAATTTTTGATGTTTGGGGCATCGATTTCATGGGACCATTCCCCAACTCCTTCGGCAACCAATTCATTTTGGTTGCTGTAGATTACGTCTCTAAGTGGGTAGAAGCTGTACCAACCAAGACGAATGACAACAAAGTGGTTGTCAAATTTCTCAAAGAGAACATCTTCTCCCGGTTTGGTACCCCGAGAGCGATAATTAGTGATAATGGATCACATTTCTGCAATAGAGTTTTTGAAACTCTAATGCGAAAATATTCCATCAATCACAAGTTATCAACACCGTATCATCCCCAGACAAATGGGCAGGTTGAAGTCACCAACCGACAGATCAAGCTCATTCTGGAAAAGACTGTTGGACAAAACCGAAAGGATTGGTCGGTTAAGCTCAATGATGCATTGTGGGCTTACCGTACCGCATTTAAGACAGTTCTGGGGATGTCTCCTTACAGACTCGTGTTTGGAAAAGCCTGTCATCTGCCAGTAGAATTAGAACAACCGGGCCCTCTGGGCAATTAAGCAACTCAACTTTGACCTGACCAAAGCCGGTGAACTTAGGAAACTGCAGATTTCGGAATTAGAGGAGATACGGAATGAAGCTTATGAGAATGCACGAATCACCAAGATCAGGACCAAACTTTTTCATGACCAACTCATAACCCGGAAAACCTTTGCACCGGGAGATAGGGTTCTACTGTACAACTCTAGGCTTCATATTTTCGCGGGGAAGCTGAAAACTCGTTGGTCGGGACCATTCATTGTGCGAACTGTTTTCCCACACGGTGCTGTGCTTATTGCAGACCCTAGAAATAACACGGAATTTAAAGTGAATGGGCAAAGACTGAAGCCCTTCTTGACCACTGAGCCGATGATTCCAGATGATAGTGTGCTGACTCTTTTTGCCCCATCATACATCTAACCAAAAAAAAAAAAAAAAAAAAAAAATGTTTATATGCTTACCCCGTGTACATTCTTTTTGCCATTTCTTTAGCATCTTCGTACTTGGCCAAACCGAGTCCACAAAGACGGTAATATCATTCCTTCCCCCTATTTATTGTATTTGCATTTTTCATCTACATTCATTGAGGACAATGCATTAGATAGGTGTGGGGGGTGCTAACAGTTTTCCTTTTTCCTTTTTTTCTTTCTTCAAAAAAAAAAAAAAAAAAAAAAAAAAAAAAACTCAAATTGAAAAGAAATTTCATACTCTTTATAAAAATACCAAAAGACTGTAAGAATTACGGGAAACTTAGTAATAAATCTTTATTTTTGCCTAAGTAAATAAGAAAGAATGGTTTGACTAAAAAGATAGGAGGGATAAGGAAAATAACTCTTACCTTTTATTTAGCCTTAGTAGAATATGCATAAATTGCACACACATGCTTGGGATTTAGAGACTCAACTTAAAAAAAAAAAAAAAAAAGCTGGATAATTGTGCCTCAAGAAGCATGATTATTCATGCCAAAAAAAATTTAAAAAAAAAAAAAAAAAAAAGAAGCTGGATAATTGTGCCTCAAGAAGCATGATTATTCACGCCAAAAAAAAAAGAGAAAAGAAAAAGCTGGATAATTGTGCCTCAAGAAGCATAATTACTCACGCCAAAAAAAATTATTATATATAAATAAATCTTGATTTCGTGGCCTACTCCACTTGCATATTTGACCTGAAGGGTGTTTTTCCACCTGGTGCCCTAAGACCATCTGGTTTGGGAGTCATCGGTTTGATATGTGCTACAAAAGTGAAGTAGAAAGCCTAATGGAACCAGGAATAATAATTAAATATAAATAATATTCAAAGTTATGTTGAAAAATCCCAAGCACATCACACTTCCACGGTATGCATATCTATTTAAAGCAAAATAAGAGAATGAGTTAGAAGTACAAGACCCTTTCTAAATTTAAAGAAAAAACCATAAATTCTTCTTTTATGAAGGCTAAAATATAAGAGGACTTATGAGGGTTAAACCTAATTCTTACATCATTCGGTCATTTTTACTTAGATGATTGAAAGTTCTTTTTCATATATATATATATATATATATATATATATGTATATATAAATTTCTAACAACTAATTTCTTTTCTTTACTTGTTGGATTTTGTGGGTGCAATCCGCTGAAAACCCTCAGGAGACAACACTCCTCCTCTAGGGGAAACCTAGAGGTTTAAAGGCTTGTTGCACATGCTCAGTGCAATCGCGTCACCTGCGAAAGTGGTGTAATAATTTTCTTAGGTTTTTGTTTTGCTCGGGACGAGCAAAAAGATAAGTGTGGGGGTGTGATTAGTCCCTAATTTTGCATAATTTTCATCACATCTCACATTTGATTGATAAATAAATTCTGCTAATAATCCCTTACTTACTTCATTCTAGGTCCATGGTGTGCAATGGAGAAGAAGACCCTAAAATCATCATTTAATGGTGATTAAAGCCTATTAAAGATAGCCATTGACCTAGAGAGGTGAATCTGCTCAAATCGGGGGCGTAAAAGACAAAACTGAGCATCAGAACTGACAGAGGGACAACCAGGCGGCGCGCAGCAGGCGGCGCTGCGCGCGCCGCCAAAGTATTGCCGCGGAAACGCGGCATTTGCCGCGTTTCCGCGGCAATACTGCGGCGCCGCGCGCGCCGCTTCGGGTCACATCATGTCCCCAGGCCTCCCTCTTCCCTGGTGGCTATAAAAACCCCCCTGGGGTTTCCGAATGGGAGCAGATGGGAGTTTAGGAAAATTTGTATTCTAGTTGTAGTTGTTGTTGTGTTCTTCTTCTAATTTTAGGTCTTAGACATTAGAGAGAAAGAGAGAGAGTGTGTAAAAAGTTGTATTTGGAGGGTGACAACCTAATACAAGTAAATTACTTCTCTTCCTTCTTTCAATTTCCTTGTCTTGCATTTACTTTTACTTCTTTGTTGTAGTGTAACCTCTCTCGTCTTTACTTCTTTTCCTTTACTTTGTTGTAGTGTAACTCCCCCTTTCCCTTTACCCCTTTTCTTTGTTGATTCTTTTCTTGTTATGGCTAACTAACTTTTTAATTAGCATGGCTAACTAACTACTAACCCACTAATTTCTAACACTTGTTTGATAACCCGTATGAATCAATAGTGCCAAACAAGCCTTGTGCAAATGAGAGCTATGGCATCTTACGATGAGGGTTCTAACTCTAATTTATCTACAAGTATCTACTTTCTTATACTTCATACTTACCGAGTTTTGATGATCTATGAGTTGTGTATTTTACTTGTTAGACTCTTTTCCTTTTAACTTTGCCGATACCAATAGTGCACTCGAGTCTTCCCTTATTCTCGCCTTCTATCGGATCTTGATATGGGAATGTCCGAGTTTTTGCCGTGTAAGGCTAAGTTATAGGATGAACTCTCACTCGATTTCCACGTGATTAGTTCCAATGCACAAGTGTCGTGTTTGCCTATGATCCATCGTGAGGCTATCTCCAAAAAGTTGGAAATTAGTGGGAGCACTTAGTAGAAAGTTAGCCATGCATCTTTACAACTAAGAAAAAGATCACTTTTACAAACCACCAAACATTTTCCAACAATTTCTAAAAATACTTGTTTTCACTTTTCAAATTCTTTATTTGGAAACAAGAACTTTCTTTCTTCTTGAACTTCGAAAGCCGCATCAAGCTTCTATCGCTCTCCCTCCTTGTGGATACGACCCGTATAGCCACTTCGCTACTACGGAAAGAATCGCAAAAGCAGTAACATCAACCCACACTTCCTTCTCTCATTTTAGTACTTGCTTTTTACGCGATCAACGGGGAAGCCTGGACAGTGTCTGGAACAGTCTCTTCACGACTCTCCTTCGTCAAGGATTCAGTAATCTAGCAAGGCTCTAGGACTATCATCGAGATCCTGCTTCACCCTTCGTCGCCATCCTCAGGGTCAGAACCCTCAGGCCTCAGCCCGGGCTTGATCGATGCGGAACCAGCACTTGAAAATGTGTGTTTTATGAAATCAGTGTGAAAGCGTGTGTGCTAATGTTCCCTCGATACTTCTGTTATAGCATGATGGCTCAACGGGTCGAATCTACAGGGACGGGAGGCGATAGAAGCATTAACAGTTCTTATTCATGTAGATTATTAACAAATTCTTCTTTGTTAAAGAATGAGAAAAGAAAAAAGAAAAGAAATCTAGAAGCGATAGGTAGAGAAGGCAATGATATCGGCGATGTGAAAACAAAAGAGAAGTGGTTTGTGGAATTGGTAAAACAAAAGCAAGAAAGTAGAAATGAAGAAGAAACTGAAGTGATTTGGAAAATAAAATGAAAAAGAAGATGAACTTTATGGTGAAGAAGATGATAACAAAGGTAAACAAAGAAGGCAGCGAAAACAACGATATGAAAATTGCTAAAAGGGTTTTGAAATTAATTTTTAAAGAAAGAGAAAAACTATGAAAGAAAACTCATGGCTATTAACTACTAATTGCTCTCCTAAGCATACTAACCTCTTAATGATACTTGCCTCACATGGGTCCTTGGCCGTCACTAATTCTTGGCTTCAAGAGACGATACAAAGCATGACTCGTAAGATTGTTCATCACATCCAAACCATAAAATAAGATGCAAGATGCTATTAGATCATCAAAACCGGTTAGAAGTGAGCATGGAATAAAGTTAGCATTGTAAGTTAGCAAGTTAGTGATTAGTTGTTAGAAATTTAGAATCCATCATCATGAGCCATCAATGGCTCTTACAAGAGCAAGACCTTGTAGAGGCTATTAGATTCATGTAGATTATCAAGTAAGTAGTTAGCTAGTTAGTGGTTAGTAGTTAGATTACTATAAAAAGAAAAACTAGTTATGCATCATGTAGAAGATGGAGAAGATTATAATAGAGAAGAAAGGAGACACCTTTACATAGATTGTCATTCTCTATTACATCAATATCTCTATCCCTCTCTGAATCTTCTCAGCCTTAATACATAAATATAAAAAAAAAGAAAATAAAACACAAAAGAAAGAAGAAGAACACCTACACTAAAGAGAAAACCCTATCTATTGCTCTCAGAACCCCGTCTTAGGTCCTCTGCAAGGCTTTTTATAAGCAAAGGAAGCCTCTAGAAGACAAGACGAGGCCACGCATTAAAAATTGACGCATGGCTTGCCGGGATGGCCGCGGCCATACTACGAACTTAGGTCCTTGGTTTTGGTGAGCGGTCACGTCTCACTTCTAGGACCTTCCAGGTATCCTCGGATTCAGATGTTTGGATCCTGGTTCTCGTCAAACTCGCGCCACTCTAAATTCAATGTATCTTCTAGAAACTCTCTAACTTGGCCTCTAAGAAATTCAAATTTAATTACCCAAAATGGGATTAATTAAGCTATTATTACCCTTTTGTCCTTCTAGTCTTGATTATCTGCAAAAGAGACCAAAACACGGGTGAGAAGCGTTATTTTTTCATAAATCGGTAGGAAACAGTGATATAAAAATGCATAATTGTAGACTAATTACACCCTCACACTTATCTTTTGCTCATCCCAAATAAAATAAGAAAATAAAAAACTAAACTAAGAATGTTATTACACTACTTTCACGGGTGATGCGATTGCACTGAGCGTGTGCAACAAGCCGTTAAACTTCTAGGTTACCCCTAGAGAAGTTTTATCTCCTGAGGGTTTCAACGGATTGCACTCACAAAATCCATAAAGAAAGAAGACAAATGTTAGTGTTTTGAAAACACATTTTGAAAGAGAGACAAATTTTTAAAATATTTTTGTAAAAATTTAAGCGATCTAAGATCATAACTCCACCAAAAAATTATTCTTCCTTAAACTTAGTCTACACGCCAGATCCTCTCTTCAATTAAGGTAAGTATTCAAAATTGGATTGAATATTTTATCCTTCATAAAACCTAGATAATATGTACTTTGTGATAGTGAAGATTTTTAGGAGTTAAACTCTAACCATCAAGCCATTAATTTATATATATATTTGTTTTTTTCTTTCCTTAATTTTCTTAGGCTTTCTAGTTTATCCGGATAGTGAGCCTTTAATCGATGACTCCCAAACCAGATGGTCTTAGGGCACTAGATGAAAAAACATCTATTGGTTTAAGGACTCGAGTAAACAAGGCCGCAAAACTAAGGGGGATTATTTGTTTCTTTTGACCACCGTTAGGCATGAATAATCATGCTTCTTCAGGCATAGTTATCCAGCTTTAATAAGTGATTTTTTATTTATATATACCATATATATATTTTATTTTTATTTTTGCTTTATGAAATTTTAGGTCTTTATTTTCATCCCTAAAACGTGTTAGCGTAAAGTGCATACTATTTAAGGCAAAAAATTCAAGATAAAATTATCTCTCCAATCTCTTTTACTTAACCTATAATCTTAAATAAGATCCATTATTTTGACTAGATTTAAGATGTCATAATCAAGGCTTTCTTGTATACTAAGATCATCTTATTTTTCTTAAAAATAGATCAAAAATTTGTCTCTTGATTCAAAAAGTTTTTTTTAAAGAAGGGAAAAATCCTATACAAAAAATTCTAAGAATATCCTAAAAGAAGTGAAAAAGAAAGAAAAATCTAAAAACTTTATGTTAGTAAGTCTTCCCCCAATCTTATCTCATGCATTGTTCTCAATGCATCATGAATGTATGTATGCTGAAACAAATAGAGAGAAAAAAATCACCTCAATGTGGTAGTTCCGGTGGCGGTCTAATTGGTCCACGAAATGCGGCCCAATCTAATTTGCGTGGAGTCCAAAGGAACCCACCAGTGACCTCTTTAATATAACCCACTATAATGATGCGAACATAAATGATTTTTATTAAGAATTTTACCCCATCTAATGTCCAAATTTTAAAAATAATTTTAGAGTCATTATTTTCAACATCTTTGTCCCAAAATGAAGTGTGAAAATATGGAATGTTGATTTGAATTCAAAAAGTATAGGAACTAATACCGACTCAGGGAAGTGACTAAAATCAAGGAAGGTTTTGGAATTGAGATTGGTTCAGGAAGTGGGTCCAAATCAAGAAGTTAAAATTCTAGTCCACATTCATTTTCCCACAACGAAATGTGACTTTCTAAGATTGGTGATTCAAGTTCAAGAAAGACAAGCATGGGAATAAAGACTGACTTTAAAATGTTGCTCAATTTGGGTAACAAAATAGGAATTTGAACTGGATCACAAATTTGAGGATTAAAGTCACATTCTTATCTGAGTTCAATTTCTTTGAAAGGAAAACTTGCCAATTTATCAATGTGACTCTCAGAAGTTATGTATTGGTCAAGCTCCAGATGTGAATCTTGAAAGATGGATAATTCAAATTCCCGATGTATGGGCACATGATTCAAAGTTGACTTAGGAAAACATTTGAAATGAGGTAAAGATACTGGAGTCAACATTAAATCAAGAAGTGAAATTAAATTGTCAATTTGAGATTCAAGATCACATTCATTCTCAAGTTCAATCTCAGAAAAGGGATAACTTGCCAAAATGTCAATGTGGTTCTCAAAATTTTGATTTTGGTCAAGTTCAAATAGGTATGATGAAATTGAATTTTAGTTTACAAAACGACATGATTCTTGGTCAAGATCAATAGAGTTAGAGATGTCTGAATTGGTGAAAGATTAATAAGAGTGAGTTTTCTCATTCCTATGAATGTTGACTAGTTGACTCAGTTGTGTTTATAACCTATTGATAGACTAGGCAAAAGTTTTTGAAATTATTGTGAGGTCTCATGCAAGATTTCTATACTCTTTTCTAGCTCAATTTTTCTTCAAATTGTTGTTCTAGAAACAGAGAGTAGGAATATTGGTTTTGGAAAAATTATGAAGATTGTGAGTCTAACAAGTTTTGATATTGTTGCTCAGACTCACGCAAGAGTTCTATACTCGTGTCCAAGACTGATGATTGGTCATCTTGAAGAGGTGGGACTGAGTATGAATCTTGAAAATATTAAGGAATTGGGGAGGCCAATATTTTCTGAAATTTTCGTTCGGCCTCCTGCACGGCTTCCATACTCTTTTCTAATTCAGATTTTTCTTCAATTAGTGATTCTAAAAAAGAGTATAGGAAGCAAAATCGGGAAATGAATATTGTGAAAATTGTGAAAAAGGTGGTTGAAAATTAGATCAGGGGGAGGTGAATCCCCATTAACTCTGTGAAGAGTGAAAATTATTTTAAAAATTATAATTATAAGATTGGGGTATGGGTTATATTGAGTCGGATAAATTCAATCCGGCCTATTTGATTAGTTCATGTTATAAAAGCCAGGTTGGAGTTATCCGAGTTAAATGAGATTGGTGTGAAATATTAATTCATAGTAGGATTGAAAAAATTGTTGTTGTTGAATTCCATTTCATAAACAATCACAAATAAAAATAAAAACAAAACAAAAAACAAACAAAAAGAGAGAAAAAACAAACCCAAGCTTATACTAAGGTTGACCTAGACCCAGACGACTCCTAACTGGTCGAATACCCGTGAGAGGTTGTATGAATCCGACTACAAGCTAATCGGTCAGGTAGGGGAAAAATACAGTGGGAGGTATCGTGCGTAAGCAACGGGCCTTAATTATGCCAAGTCACGGTATCTTCGAGCTTTAACATCTTAATCCCCAACCTTAAACTCCGATTTTACTAGAGTATAATTCAAACAAGTTACACCCTCGGTCAATCTCTTAATGAGTTCGAGATGTCCCTAGAGGCTAATGTCTATCAATTTTTAGATTAGGGTTTAGGTTGTGTGAGTGGGGAGATTATTTTTGGGCTAAGAAAGGGTGATGAACTCCCCACCTTATCTTTTTTTGAGTTTTGTCCTTATTTTCAATTCATGTAAGTGTGCAATATAGACAAGAATATAACACAAAGCGAGTAAATCACTCACGTGTTTGTCCTATGCTATATGTAATACCATAAGTACACCACAGTCCAAATCACAACAACAGTACAAAATACTGTTGGGCCAAGGTTACAATCAACCGGTTTTTGAGTTTTGATGATTACAAAACATATATAGTTATTTGTACTAATCATTTTTTAGTGTTTCAGGGTTCTAAGGATTCTAGTTGTGCTCTTCCCTAAAGATGACTCAATTCGGGATCTTTTGACTCAAGATGACTCAATTCGAGTTCAAGAATACAAGCTATGCAACATTCCATGGAGAAGCCCTAATTTGAAGACCTTGTAGTCACCTAGAACCTTTGTAAGAATTAGTTTGTTAAAGAATGAGGTTATGTTAAGTTGGCTCAAGAAAACACACACACACACACACCATCTTTTACCAAAAATACGGTTTTTATTTTGGTATTTGATTTAGGATCATGTCTTGATGGTTATACATGACTCAAAGTATTTTATAATTTTACATCTTATTTATATCATGTATACCAACCTTTATAGCATGATACTTAATCATATAGGCTTACAAAATTATTTTGAAATTTTTTAAAGTTCAAAATTTTCCCTAGAAAAATCCTGTTTCAGGCCCTACGGTCGACCGCACCGGTCGACCGGATCCTTTTTAGGCTTGATCGGTCGACCGGGCCTAGTGGACTTGGCGTGCACGTTTGTGCACGTCTGCCGGTCAACCGGACCGGTCGACCGGACCGGTCGACCGACTGAAAGTCCTTTGCTCTCGGGTTTTGTTGGTCGACCGGACCAGTCGACCGACAGAACAAAGAAATGTTTTTGTTTAGCCTTCCGGTCGACCGACCGGTCGACCGAGTCCAACGGCTAGTTTGACCATGGACTGCCGGTCGACCGGGCCGGTCGACCGACAGCCGCCAGCAGCCCCAACGGCTAGTTTTCAGAGTATTAATCATTTGATTTAAGTGAGATGTTTTGATCTGATCTCTCTGAATTTTTGGGGGCTACTTCCTGACCTATTAAGCTAGTTTTAATGATGATTAGATTTCCTCTAATCCTTATACTTAGAGGGCATTGGTCACTTGCAAAGATTAAGAAAAATCCTATTGTTTTAAGTTTCCAAAAAGAAAGAAAAGTTTTCAAAGGCTTTCAATTTTCTAAGTGCATTCTTGGCTACTAGTTTTCAGTTATTTTTCAAGCTATTTAGTACTACTTTACAACTGAATTTTTCTCTACACTTCTTGAGCCAAAATACTTCCTCATTCTATTAGGAGTTGTAAAAGAGAAGTGTGTGGTCCCTTGTTGATCACCTTGTTACTTGTTCTTTGTGTTGAGATCCCTCTTATGGAGAGGATTGGATTGGTGGAGTTCGGTACTCCGGTCTTCAGTAGACCTTTTGTAATTTTCTCGGTGGATATAGTGGAAACCCTTCACGGTTGTGAAGGCGGGGACGTAGAGCGGTGGCTCGAACCTCGAAACAAATCCTTTGTGTTTGCGATTGATTTCCTTATTGCCTTTTATTGCTTTACATTTCTATCTTGTGATATCTCTTGTGTGCACTTCATTATTGCATCCATTTCATTATTTGCATTTTTCGGTCTTTACTCATCTCAACAAGAAAGCAATTATGCGCCTCAACTCATAATCTAGAGGAATCAAAGAGGAGAAGTTCTAGAGCCCTTCACGGAAAATTCGGCTTCAATTTCTTATTTTGAGTGACCGTTTGCATCATATATACATACTTGTTTAAAAAGATCATTAGATTAGCATTAACACCTATTCACCTCCCCTCTAGGTGTTTTTCAATTGGTATCAGAGCTTTGATCTCTAGGCTCTTGGCTTAACAACCTTAGAGAGATCCTATTTTGCTAATCACTATTCATTTTCATCCTCATACACTTATTAAAAATGGCCGAAGGAATTAAGACCCCACCCAAGTTTGATGGCCTTAACTTTCCCATATGGAAGGTTAAGATGACCGTATTTTTGCAATCCTTAGGAAGCCGGGTTGCAAAGGCGGTGACCAAACCATTTAGTGCTCCCACCGGTGATAAGGACACTTGGTCCGATATTGATACAAAAGAGTTTGACGCTAATGCTAGGGCACACTATGCCTTGCTTCAAACTCTTAATGACGATGATATATCTAGAGTCATTCATTGCAAATCCGCCCATGAGATTTAGACTCACTTTCTTGTCACTCATGAGGGAACTTCACAAGTAAAGAGGGCAAAAATAGACCTTCGTTCCCAATATGAAATTTTTTCTATGCAAGAGAATGAAACCATAGATGATATGGTTACTAAATTTACTAAGATTACTAATGGACTTTCTTCTTTAGGTGACGTCATTGACAACGATCAAAGAGTACGGAAGATCATCCGTGCACTCCCTCCATCTTGGGAAGTCAAAGCCACAACATTGAAGGAACTCAATGACAAGGACGAAATGGAGCTTATAGGTCTCATTGGGAATCTCAAGACCCATGAGATGGAAAGAAAAGCAAGAGAAGAGATGGCTCCTCCCAAGAAGAAAGCTATTGCCTTCAAGAGTTCTTCCACCTACTCCGACGACGATGATGAAGAAGAGGATGATGAGGATCTTTCTCTTCTTGTAAAGAACGTTCGAAGGATGTACAACAAGGCAAAGTTCCAAAATAGAAGGAGATGGCAAGGTAAAGAAGAGAAGAAAATCACTTGCTTCAATTGCCAGAAGCCGGGTCACATTGTTACGGAATGTCCGAAAAGAGCCAAGCCCTCCACCTCCAAGAAGCCGTACAAGAAGAAAGCTTTAAAGGCTACTTGGGATTCGGAGAGTGAATCCGATGAGGAAGTCGACACCGCCAACATGTGCTTCATGGCAAATGAGAACACAAGTAAGGTAACTCCCGATACTTTTATTGATTGTGATATATCCATGGATGAACTAGGAGAAGCTTTTGAATAACTATCTCATAACTATGATTTTCTCAAAAATAAATACTTAAAAATGAAAAAGGAAAATGAATCTCTCAATCACAAAGTTTTCACTCTTACAAAAGAAAAGGATGAATTGCTTTCTACTCTTGTTTCTACACAAAAGGACTTTAATAACTATAAAATTTCTTGCAAAGGTAAATTTCTACAAATTGATGAAAATGAAATTTCCATGCTAAAAGAGAAAATTGATTCATTAGGAGTAATTTTGAAGAAATGTGAATTTGATAAAAGTATACTAGAGGCTATGTTTCCTAAGAAACAAGTCCCAAAAGAACATCCACATGCTATTCATGCTCATGTCCATAAATCACAACCTTTACATCATGCATGCCCACACTCCACACACACATCATGCATTCATGTATGGTAAAGTCTTTTCATGCACATATTGTGGCCGTAAAGGTCATTTGGTTAAATTTTGCTATGATAGGCTTAATGCATCGCATAATCATGTTTGGGTTCGGAATACTAACTTTCAAGGACCCAAGAAAGTTTGGGTACCAAAGCCAACAAATTTGTTAAATGATGTAGGTACTTTCCAAGGCCCAATGACGTAAAGGGTTGTGGTATCTTGATAGTGGTTGCTCAAGGCACATGACTTGGGATATCAACAACTTTGCAACCCTATCAAGATACCATGAAGGTGGCACCGTCACCTTCGGAGATGACGCCAAAGGAAAAATCATTGGTACTGGTAATGTTAAACTTGGTACATTTCCTTTAATAGAAAATGTTGTTTTAGTTGATGGCCTCAAGCATAATCTCTTGAGTGTTAGTCAACTTCGTGACAAAGGTTTTGATGTTATTTTTGATAACCTAGCATGTAGAGTTATTGATAGACAATCCAACACATGTATATTTTCCAGATTTCGTGAAAGCAATGTATACATGATTGACATGTCTAATATGTTATGCAATGCTACTTGTTTGAAAGCCCTCAATGATGACTCTTGGTTGTGGCATAGGAGATTAGGCCACATTTCTTTTGACCATCTATCTAGATTAAACAACAAGGAAATGGTGAAAGGTATTCTTTACTTGAACTTTGAAAAGGACCGCATTTGCGATGCGTGCCAACTTGGGAAACAAACCAAGTCCTCTTTTAAATCAATCAAGGATATCATGACATCACGACCCTTGGAGTTGATCCATATAGATTTGTTTGGTCCTACTCAAACCAAAAGTCTAAGTGGGAATCATTTTGCTTTTGTTTTAGTTGATGATTTCTCGCGTTTCACTTGGGTTTTCTTTTTAGAACACAAAAATCAAGCCTTTTCATATTTTCAAGCCTTTAAGAAAAGAGTTGAAAAGGAAAAAGATTCTTCTATTTTAAGAATAAGAAGTGATAAAGGTGGTGCATTCAATAACCAACCCTTTACCACTTTTTGTGAAGAACATGGAATTAAGCATGAACTATCTTGTCCTAGAACTCCACAACAAAATGGAGTCGTTGAGAGGAAAAATCGTACATTACAAGAGATGGCTAGGACAATGATAAATGAATATGGTCTCCCTCATTATTGATTGGTATCCAATATTGCATATTTTACATCATAATTCCCATGCATTTAGTTAATAAAAATATGATTTTTACTCATCTTCTCTACATATTTGCAGGTACACACTTAAAGGAGAGATAGCCAATTAATCACCTTAATTAGTAATAATTAAGTGATTAATCAAAGATTAAAGATAAGAGCCAAGATTTCAAATCAAATCCAGAGAGATCTGCGCGCAACAAACGAAGATTCCAGAAGTCCACGTGGCCAACAACCCCGTAACCAATCAGCAACAGAAATCTGTTGCTGAACGGATTCAGTTGGGCCGCGCCAGCGCGGCAAGGGCGCGGCAGATCTAGGTTGTTATGGCCCCGGATTTTGTGGCAACTACCTGGGCTCTCGAAGCTTCACCTGCAGCCTATAAATACTCCACAAGTACCTGCGAGCTGAGACAAAATGGAGAAGAGAGGAGAATAGTTAGTATGTTGTAATTTTGTTTAGTTTTTCTCTAGGTTTTGTTCTTTAGATCCCTCTTCTTCTCCCTAGAATTCATTGTAAAAGAGAGAGATTGTGAGAGAGAGAGCTTGTGTAATCAAGGGTGACAACTTGAAGCTATGCAAGGATTCATCCATTCTCCTTCCTCTACTTGAAGCTTGGTTCTAGTTTATGTGCTTTCTTTACATGCTTTCTTTATTGCTTTCTTTAATTCTTTGCAATGTACTTCAAGCTTTGTTTTACTTCTTTAATGGCTTGTAGCTAATTCCTTCTCCATGTACTAGCTAACCACTACTCTTGCTAACTACTAACTCATGGGTGATTGCTTTACTTCATCTTGCAAGTTGTATGATCTTCTCTTCTCCGATGGTTAAACCACCGTCTTCCAAGTGAGAAAGTAATTAGGTCAACACGCAAGACGAACCATACGCCAATGGAGTGACAACATTAGGCACGCATTCATTATCACGGAGTGTGGTAAGCTTTGGCAAGATAGCAAGGTAAGCTAGTCATGGTTCTCTTCCATTCAAGTTTTATTTTCTTCTAGTGTGAATACAAGTCCAATCCTCTTCTTGATTTCTTTTCCCGACTTTTTCACCATGAACATATCCATCTTTTCTTTAGTTTGTTTTTCTTTTGATTCATTATTTTTATTAGCATAGAAGAATTATCGTTTGTTCACTTCACTACCACACGTCAAAGCTTCCATCGCGAGCTCTCCCTGAGAATCGACTCGGTATAGTCCTATACTATAGCGGAGACAAGAAAGGGTACATAAAATACATTTTTATACTCATAATACGTATACCTTCTTAGTCTCAATCAAAAATGGCGCCGTTGCCGGGGAGAGCGACGTTCTTTTGGTTTAAAGTGAAGTACTAAACGATTCTTCTTCTCTGTTTGCAGGTTACAGGTAAAGAAACAGGAAAATATTCATTGCAGTCACATATAAGTGGACCTGGGCCTCTGATCTTGAAAGCAGAGACCAGGATCCCTCCAAAGTGCCGCGTTCCCACGGCAAAAGCCGCGCGGCCGCGGCACAGAGGAGTTCACTTCTGACAAATTTTCTGCAGGGGCTTCAGATCTGCAAAATACATCTGCTGCTATACTTGAAATCCTGTATTTTTCACCATATACCTGCTTAATTAAAAAACAGTAAAAAGTTGGTTGAATTGTTAAAAATTGTTTAGACACTTGCATTTTAGGCACGTGTCTCTTCAATTCTTTACTTTTACTGTTGAAGAGTGCTGGAGGCAAGGTACGTGTTTGCATTGCATTTAGACTAGGACAAACTCCTTGCTTGATTTTCATGCTTTGAGTGTATCCTAGCTATATTTCTTGTACACTTGCACAATTCAAATTTAAGGGCATACCCGTAAATAAGATAAGGTGGGGGAGGTCATTACCCTTTCCTTAGCCCGAAAATCATTTTCCCAAGCACTCACTAACCCAAGCCTAATTTAATAAAAAGTAGACGTTGGCCCTAGGGACATCTCGGACTCACTTAGGAGATTATCCTAAGGGGGAAAAGTGTTGGAATTTAACTCTTGCAAAATCGGTGTCTAGGAAAGGGGTTGAGGGCCGAAAGCCCGAAGGTTGCTGGTTACTTAATTAAGGAACGTCTTCGGACAGAAAACCTCCCACCAACCTTACCCTTCCCTGGCTGATTAGCTTGTGGTTAGAGTCTACACTAAACCTCCCGTGGACGGTCTATCAGTTAGGAGTCGTCTAGGTCTAAGTCTACACTAACTTAGGTTAGAATTTTTTCTTTTCTTTTCTTCTTTTGTTTGTTTGTTTGTTTGTTTGTTCTTGTTTGTGATTGTGTGATATGGCTTACAATTACAATTCTTTCCATCATAATAATAATCCATATTTCACACCATCTCCATATTCGGATAATTCCAACCGGTGTTTTACAATATGCACCAACCAAATACACCGGGTTGGCCTTATCCGAATCAATATGACCCATACACCCCATCTAATGATTATAATGTCCAAAATAATTTCAACTCTTCACCGAGTCATTGGGGATTCCAGTACCCCGAGTCAAATTCTCAAATTTCTTGTCCACCATATTCATCTTGTTCACAATATTCATTTCCCGAGTCCACTTCATATACTCCTTTTTCTGAACCTCCATTTGAAGAAAAATCTGAGTTGCAAAGGAGTATAGAAGCCAATTTACTGAGAGTTGAGCAACAACTTCAAAAACCATTTGTCTCTCCAATTCCACAGTATTTTCAAGAATCTTACTCAGTTCCACATTTTCATAATGAACAACCATTTATGAGTAATGATTTCTTGTGTGAGTCCTCTTTTCCATCACCACACACTTTTGACTCACAATTTCACCATCACTTCCAAGACAACACTTCATCTTTTCATCCAAATAATGAAGTCATCAATTTTGAAAAGATGCTTGAAGACATGACCCATGCTCAAAATGCTCGTGCCCGTGACTTAGATTTGCTGATCCAAACTCTTCATTCTCATCCTATTTCTAAGGTCACTAGCCACTCTGTTAAAACCAAAGAGTCATGTAGTCTTGGAAGTTCAGATTCAATTTCAGCACATTCACCTGAACTTGTCCACACTTCTGAAAATCCAATTGATATATTGGCAAGTTTTCCTTTTTCTGAAATTGAATTGGAACATGAATTTGATCCTGAACTTCCACTTGATGATTCCAATTTACTTCCTGATTCAATCATGACTTCCATATCCTTACCTGATTTCAATCCATTTCCCAAGTCAGAATTGGATCCATTTCCTATCCATTGTGAAAATGAATCACCAATCTTTTATGATGATCACATAGAACTTGGCCAATTCCATACTTCTGAAAATCCAATTGATAAATTGGCAAGTTCTCCACATTTAATTGAACTACATGAGGAATGTGATCTTGAACCCCAACTTTGTAATTCAATTCTTCTTCCTGATTCCATAATGACTCCGGTATCTTTACCTCACTTCAATCCTTTTCCGGAGCCGACATTGAATCCAGTCCCAATTCACAATGAAGTTGAATCACCCATCTTTAAGGATCATGTCGAACTTGCCCAATTCTACACTTCTGAAGATTCAATTGACATTTTGACAAGTTCTCCATTTTGTGGAATTGAACTAAATGAGATATGTGACCTAGATTTGCACATCTGTGATCCAGTTCAAATCCCTGAATCATTATTGACTCCGGTTATATTACCCAATTTGAGTAACCTTCTAGAGTCAGTATTGATTCCCATCCTTCCTGAACTTGAATCACCAATTTTTGATAGTCACATTCCATTGTTGGACAATACATGTGGACTTGAGTTTTCATTTCTTGACTTGGACCAAATTTCTGAACTACCTTCGACTCTTGAACCATCACTTGACTTCATTCAATTCCCTGAGTCAGTTCCCGTCCGTCCTGAGTCCAAGTCAACTGTTTTATCATGTCATATACCATTCTGGGACAAGGAAATTGATAAATTTGACTCTGAAATTATTAGGAAAATCTTAAAATTAGATGGGGTCATGTACATAATTAAAATAACACATGCATACATCATTTTAGTGGGTCATATTTCTGAGATTTTTGGTGGGTTTCTGAAAACCCAACGACAAGTTGATTGGGCCATGTTCCGTGGACCAATCCGACCACCACCGGAACCACCACCTTAAGTTAATTTTTTTCTTACTAACATAGGATTCACTAACATAGAATTTAGGAAATAAAAAAAAAGAAATAAAAATAAAGGAGGGATTTTTATGCTTAAAAGGAGTTCTCACATTTTCAAAATTCAAATTATTTCCATATTCCTAGGATTCCTCAAATTCCATCTTTCAAGAATTCCTAAATTTGAGGTCTTTCCAAATTTCTAGGAGTCAACACTTCCCTTTTCAAAACTTCCAAATTCCTAGGGTAAAATTGTTTTTGACCTAGGGATAGATTGGGAACTCTCAAAATTCTTTCCCTCCTATAAAAAGACCCCTTCCACATACTTCCTCTCTCACCCGAGAAAACAATCTTCAGATCTAAACATTTCTCTCAAAACAGCCGCCACTGAACCTTTTCCCTTCCCCAGATCTCTTCACCCTGCCGCGGAACCGCAGCTCCAGCCGCGCAAACGCGGCGCTTCTGAAGATTCCTGCGCCCAGAAAATTTCTACACCGATCTATTTGAAGTTCTGATTGGAGATCTGTTGCCAAAAATTCTTTCAGAATTCTCTGAATCCACAACAGAGATTGATTTTTTTCCCCCCACGTAATCCGGGGGTGGTTCGAGTTCTAAATCTCTTCTTTTTACTATTTTTGCTCTTAAATCTCTGTTATGGCACCTCCAATTTTTCCTGAAAAAGATTTTGGGCGGATTTTAATTGATAATAATGGTTATGGACATGTATTTTTAGAACGAATTAGGGCTAGGAACTGGTACACATTGATATATGATAATTCTGAGACCGAGGCGTTTTATTGTCCTGAGTTGGTAAAGATGTTTTACACGCACCTTGACCATGCATCGGTAGATCCACAAGCATACCAGTTCACTGTCCACATGCCTAATGGTGATTTCATTATCACGCTTCCTCTTCTTGAGGAAGTCACTTCTGTCCAAACCATCACACATCACAGCGAGCCTCTCCCTTTGATTGACTATATGACTGTTATGGGGGCTCGCTGTACTGAGCAGGATCGTGGGTTAAAGGCTAACACCACGTTTAGGAATGTTCATTGCGTTGGACGTTGGATCCAACGCAATATTTTAGGGTTAGACCATACCACGACTTTTAACAGGCCTGTGTTGCAGATTATACATGACTTAATGACACGTCAGCACACGGTTTGTTTAAACAAGGTCATCTTCCATGCACTAATCACCAACTCTTCCCGCACAAGAGGTGCCAAATACTCACATCCCACCTTAATAACACGTCTGTGTAGGACTTTTCTACCAGATGATCTCTTTGATTCATTTGATAGAGTGTTTGTTGCACCCGAGAGATCTACCAGTTCGTACACTAGTTGTTTACACGCAGTATGGACTCCTACAGTCCAAGCTGAGGATGTACCGGTAGAGTCCTCCTCTGAGGAGAGTTTTGAGGAAGAGGATGAACCTGAATTTTGGAGGCAGGAACCCCCAGCAGAATCACGAGCTTTCATGTCTTCCATCTGGAAGGGCATGAAGAAAATTTTTAGGGGTCAAGTGAGATTGAGGAAGAAGATGGAGGAGCAATCTTTCAGGTTGGAGGAGCAAACCTCCAGATTAGAGGGCATTGAGGCGAGATTGAGGAGGACACAGTCAGCAGGACCCAGTACCACTGCGGGTCCAAAGAGGAGGAGGGAGTGACTTTTTACCTTACCTATTTCATGCATCATTTTTATCTTGCATACATTGAGGACAATGCATGAGATAGGTATGGGGGGGTATGTACTAACATAGGACTTTTTATTTTCTTTATAGGATTTTTATTTTTTTTTAGGTCTTCCATTTTATTTTTAGATTTTCCACTTTCTTTTTAGATTTGACTTTTCTTTTAGAAAAATAAAAAATAATAAATATATAAAAATAAAAAAAAACTTTTTGAAATAAGAGACAAAGTTTTGATCTATTTTTAAGAAAATTAAGATGTATCTTAGAAATTAAGAAAGCCTTAATTATGACATCTTAAACCTAGTTGAAATAATAGATCTTGTTTAAAATTATAGGCTAAGTAAGTAAAATTGGTGAGATATTTTTATCTTGAATTTTTTGCCTTAGATAAAATGCACTTTACACTTACACATTTCTTGGGATGGAGACAAAGACCAAAAATGCCATATAAATAAAAAAAATAATAAAATAAAAAAATATAAATAAAAGATCACTTATTAAGCTGGATAACTATGCCTCAAGAAGCATGGTTACTCACGCCTAACGGTGATCTCACTTATTAAGCTGGATAATTGTGCCTCAAGAAGCATGATTATTCACGCCTAACGGTGATTATAAATAATCCCCTTTAGTTTTGTGGCCTTTTTCACTCGAGTCCTTTAACCCGAGGGATGTTTTCTCATCTGGTGCCCTAGAACCATCTGGTTTGGGAGTCATCGGTTATAGGCTCGCTACATGGGTGAACTAGAAAGCCTAAGAAAACTAAGGGAAGAAAAAAAAAAAAAAGAGAAAAATAAATAAATAAATAAATGGCTTGATGGTTAGAGTTGAAATCCCAGAAATCTTCACTTACACGGTGTGCATACTATCTAGGTTTTATGAAGGATAAAGTATTCAATCCAATTTGAATTCTTACCTTAATTAAAAACAAGATCTTGCATGGATACTAAGTTTAAGGAAGAATGATTATAGGTGGACTTATGACTTAGGATCACTTATATTTTTGCAAAAATAGTCGTAAACTCGTCTCTTATTCAAAATGCGTTTTCAAAACACTAACATTTGTCTTCTTTCTTTATGGATTTTGTGGGTGTAATCCGCTGAAAACCCTCAGGAGACAACACTCCTCCTCTAGGGTAACCTAGAGGTTTAACGGCTTGTTGCACATGCTCAGTGCAATCGCGTCACCTGCGAAAGTGGTGTAAATAAATTGTTAGTCTAGATTTTCTTTTTCTTTGTTTTGCTCGGGACGAGCAAAAGAATAAGTGTGGGGGTGTGATTGGTATCCAATATTGCATATTTTACATCATAATTCCCATGCATTTAGTTAATAAAAATATGATTTTTACTCATCTTCTCTACATATTTGCAGGTACACACTTAAAGGAGAGATAGCCAATTAATCACCTTAATTAGTAATAATTAAGTGATTAATCAAAGATTAAAGATAAGAGCCAAGATTTCAAATCAAATCCAGAGAGATCTGCGCGCAACAAACGAAGATTCCAGAAGTCCACGTGGCCAACAACCCCGTAACCAATCAGCAACAGAAATCTGTTGCTGAACGGATTCAGTTGGGCCGCGCCAGCGCGGCAAGGGCGCGGCAGATCTAGGTTGTTATGGCCCCGGATTTTGTGGCAACTACCTGGGCTCTCGAAGCTTCACCTGCAGCCTATAAATACTCCACAAGTACCTGCGAGCTGAGACAGAATGGAGAAGAGAGGAGAATAGTTAGTATGTTGTAATTTTGTTTAGTTTTTCTCTAGGTTTTGTTCTTTAGATCCCTCTTCTTCTTCCCTAGAATTCATTGTAAAAGAGAGAGATTGTGAGAGAGAGAGCTTGTGTAATCAAGGGTGACAACTTGAAGCTATGCAAGGATTCATCCATTCTCCTTCCTCTACTTGAAGCTTGGTTCTAGTTTATGTGCTTTCTTTACATGCTTTCTTTATTGCTTTCTTTAATTCCTTGCAATGTACTTCAAGCTTTGTTTTACTTCTTTAATGGCTTGTAGCTAATTCCTTCTCCATGTACTAGCTAACCACTACTCTTGCTAACTACTAACTCATGGGTGATTGCTTTACTTCATCTTGCAAGTTGTATGATCTTCTCTTCTCCGATGGTTAAACCACCGTCTTCCAAGTGAGAAAGTAATTAGGTCAACACGCAAGACGAACCATATGCCAATGGAGTGACAACATTAGGCACGCATTCATTATCACGGAGTGTGGTAAGCTTTGGCAAGATAGCAAGGTAAGCTAGTCATGGTTCTCTTCCATTCAAGTTTTATTTTCTTCTAGTGTGAATACAAGTCCAATCCTCTTCTTGATTTCTTTTCCCGACTTTTTCACCATGAACATATCCATCTTTTCTTTAGTTTGTTTTTCTTTTGATTCATTATTTTTATTAGCATAGAAGAATTATCGTTTGTTCACTTCACTACCACACGTCAAAGCTTCCATCGCGAGCTCTCCCTAAGAATCGACTCGGTATAGTCCTATACTATAGCGGAGACAAGAAAGGGTACATAAAATACATTTTTATACTCATAATACGTATACCTTCTTAGTCTCAATCAATTATCTATGGGCCGAGGCCGTTAACACATCTTACTATATATCAAATAGAGTTTTCTTATGCAAAAACACTTCAAAAACATCTTTTGAGATTTATTTTTCAAGAAAGCCAAATGTTTCATACTTTAAAATTTTCAGTTGTAAATATTTTGTTTTGAATACTAAAGATAATTTAGGTAAATTTGATGCAAAGTCTTATGAAGAAATTTTTATTGGTACTCTAATACTAGTAAAGCTTATAGAGTTTTCAATAAGTCCTCCTTGACTATTGAAGAATCTATACATATAAAGTTTGAGGAATCTAATGTGTTTGTTGAGAATGTTATAGAAATAGATTCCCTAAATGAAGACATGGAGCAAATTACTTTGAAGGACTCACCTACTCTTGAAGACATGCCAAAGGGTCATGAAGGTAATGAAGTTCAAGAAAATGAGGATCAAGGAAATGAAATTCAAGAAGTTGAAGTGGAGACTACTCAACCACTTCCAAAAGATTGGAGATTCAATCCACATCATCCCAAGGATCTAATTATAGGTGAAGTATCAAAAGGGGTAACTACTCGTTCTAAACTTCATGATCTTTGTGGACACTATGCATTTATTTCTCACTTTGAACCAAAGAACATCCTCGAAGCCGAGGGCGACTCATATTGGTTGCTAGCCATGCAAGAGGAGCTCAATCAATTCGAGCGCAACCAAGTTTGGCATCTTGTTCCTAGGCCCCACGATAGACCAACAATTGGTACTAAGTGGATCTTTAAGAACAAGTTAGATGAGTCGGGAAATGTTATTAGGAATAAAGCTAGGTTAGTGGCCCAAGGTTACACTCAAGTCGAGGGTATCAATTTTGAGGAAACTTTTGCACCCGTAGCACGGCTTGAAGCCATACGGATGACACTTGCATTTGCTTCTTATAAAGATTTTAAACTTTTTCAAATGGATGTAAAAAGTGCCTTCTTAAATGGATTTATTGAAGAGGAGGTGTATGTTGAACAACCCCCTGGGTTTGTTGATCCTACACATCCAGATTTTGTTTTCAAATTTGACAAAGCTCTTTATGGTTTAAAACAAGCCCCTAGGGCTTGGTATGAAAGACTTTCTTCTTTTCTAATTTCTAATGGTTTTAATAAAGAAAAAATCGATACTACTTTGTTTACAAAACATGTTGAAAATGATATACTTATAGTTCAAATATATGTTGATGATATCATATTTGGTTCTACTAATGAAAATCTTTGCAAAGCTTTTGAATCATGCATGAAGGAAGAATTTGAGATGTCTATGATGGGTGAGCTTAACTACTTCCTTGGTCTCCAAACCAAGCAAAGAAAGGATGGGATTTTCATCAATCAAGCCAAGTACACAAAGGAACTTATCAAGAGATTTGGGCTTGAAGGGGCTAAAACAAGCAAAACTCCCATGGCAACTACCAGAAAGCTTGATAAGGATGAACAAGGTACAAGTGTAGACATTAAGCTTTATCGTAGCATGATTGGTAGCTTGTTGTATTAAACGGCTAGTAGGCCGGACATTATGTTTTGTGCATGTCTTTGTGCTTGATTTCAATCGTGTCCTAAAGAGTCCCATTTGATTGCGGTAAAACGCATTATTAGATACCTTAAGGGCACAATTGAAATGGGTTTGTGGTATCCGAAGACCGGACAATTTTTCATGACGAGTTTTTCTGATGCCGACTATGCGGGTTGTAGAGTGGATAGGAAGAGTACAAGTGGAACATGTCAATTTCTTGCTTGGTCTTCCAAAAAGCAAAATTCGGTAGCCCTCTCAACCGCCGAGGCAGAGTATGTTGCGGTCGGAACTTGTTGTGTACAAGTTCTATGGATGAAACATACTCTCCTTGACTATGATTTGCATTTTGACCATATTAAAATATTTTGTGATAATACTAGTACTATTCATATGACTAAAAATGCAAATCAACATAGTAAGACTAAGCACATTGACATTCGGTATCACTTTCTTAGAGATCATTATGAGAAAGGTGATATTGATATTGATTATGTTTCTACCGATTTTCAACTTGCCGATATTTTTACAAAACCACTAGACTATGCTAGATTTTCCTTTATTTTTGGTGAATTGAATGTTTGTGTTATAGAATCATGAAGAAATTTTTTTTAACAATGTTTACCCTTTTTGATGTATGACAAAAAGGGGGAGAAAAAGTTAGCTTATTTTTATTTTGGAGTTATGCATTTTGAGTTTTAAGTTATAACAAGTTAGTTTTGAATTTTGAGTTTTAAGTTATAACAAGTTAAGTTTTGGATTTTGAGTTTTAAGTTATAACAAGTTAGTTTTGAATTTTGAGTTTTAAGTTATAACAAGTTAAGTTTTGGAGTAAGTTATTTTTGAGTTTTGGATTTTGAGTTATAAAAGGTTAGTTTTTGAGCAATACGTTTTGAATTCCTATGCCAAAGTTCGTAGTTTCTACTT
Source organism: Agave tequilana (assembly GCA_038442645.1). Classification (NCBI taxonomy): domain Eukaryota; kingdom Viridiplantae; phylum Streptophyta; class Magnoliopsida; order Asparagales; family Asparagaceae; genus Agave; species Agave tequilana. The sequence goes on from JAVJIF010007481.1 coordinate 112,710, forward strand.
TTTATATATATAGCCATTCATTTATAGAGCATGTGTTGAGGGGGAGCTTCCAAGCTCTTTTCCCATTTTTTAAAATAACTCATATGTTTTGTCATCATCAAAAAGGGGGAGATTGTTGGCCCATGGTTACAATCAACCGGTTTTTGAGTTTTGATGATTACAAAACATATATAGTTATTTGTACTAATCATTTTTTAGTGTTTAAGTGTGTTTCAGGGTTCTAAGGATTCTAGTTGTGCTCTTCCCTAAAGATGACTCAATTCGGGATCTTTTGACTCAAGATGACTCAATTCGGGTTCAAGAATACAAGCTATGCAACATTCCATGGAGAAGCCCTAATTTGAAGACCTTGTAGTCACCTAGAACCTTTGTAAGAATTAGTTGTTAAAGAATGAGGTTATGTTAAGTTGGCTCAAGAAAACACACACACCATCTTTTTCCAAAAATACGGTTTTTGTTTTTGGTATTTGATTTAGGTTCATGTCTTGATGGTTATACATGACTCAAATTATTTTATAATTTTACATCTTATTTATATCATGTATACCAACCTTTATAGCATGATACTTAATCATATAGCCTTACAAAATTATTTTGAAAATTTTTTAAAGTTCAAAATTTTCCCTAGAAAAATCCTGTTTCAGGCCCTACGGTCGACCGCACCGGTCGACCGGATCCTTTTCAGGCTTGATCGGTCAACCGCAACGGTCGACCGGGCCTAGTGGACTTGGAGTGCACGTTTGTGCACGTCTGCCGGTCGACCGACTGAAAGTCCTTTGCTCTCGGGTTTTGTCGGTCGACCGGGCTAGTCGACCGACAGAACAAGGAAATGTTTTTGTTTAGCCTTCCGGTCGACCGACCGGTCGACCGAGTCCAACGGCTAGTTTGCCCATGGACTGCCAGTCGACCGGGTCGGTCGACCGACAACCACCAGCAGCCCCAACGGCTAGTTTTCAGAGTTTTAATCATTTGATTTGAGTGAGATGTTTGAGCTGATCTCTCTGAATTTTTGGGGGCTTCTTCCTGACCTATTGAGCTAGTTTTAATGATGATTAGATTTCCTCTAATCCCTATAAATAGAGGGCATTGGTCACTTGCAAAGATTAAGAAAAATCCTATTGTTTTCAAGTTTCCAAAAAGAAAGAAAAGTTTTCAAAGGCTTTCAATTTTCTAAGTGCATTCTTGGCTACTAGTTTCAGTTATTTTTCAAGCTATTTAGTACTACTTTACAACTGAATTTTTCTCTACACTTCTTGAGCCAAAATACTTCCTCATTCTATTAGGAGTTGTAAAAGAGAAGTGTGTGGTCCCTTGTTGATCACCTTGTTACTTGTTCTTTGTGTTGAGATCCCTCTTATGGAGAGGATTGGATTGGTGGAGTTCGGTACTACAATATACACATCCTAGCAAAACATGATACAAAGTTGCCACAGACTGCAACAAAAGTCATGTTTGCTGCTTTTCTGTAGAAGCTGGGTCCCTGCTTTCTATAGTAGGGAGATGTGAGTCTAATATATGTTTTGCAATATTAAGTTTTTGTAACAATTGACCTGCACACCAAAATAAAGAAGAAAATGTTAACAAAAATGTGAAATCAAAACCATTCCCATCCCCGACAATGACACTATTTTTTGGATCGATGTGGAACCACCACTTGAAAATGTGTGATTTATGAAATCAGTATTAAAGCGTGTATGCTAATGTTCCCTCGATACTTCTGTTATAGCATGATGACTCAATGGGTCGAATCCACAAGGACGAGGGGCGATAGAAGCATTAATAGTTCTTATTCACATAGGTTTTTAAGAAGTTCTTCTATATTAAAGAATGAGAAAAGAAAAAAAAAAAGAAATCTAGAAGCGATAGGTGGAGAAGGCGATGAAATCGATGGTGTAAAAACAAAGAGAAGTGGTTTGTAGAATCGGTAAAATAAAAGCAAAGAAAGTAGAAATGAAGAAGAAAGTGAAGTAATTTGGAAAACAAAATGGAAAAGAAGATATAAACTTTGTGGTGAAGAAGATGATAACAAAGGTGAACAAAGAAGGCGGTGAAAACAATGATAAGAAAATTGGTAAAAGGGTTTTAAAATTAATTTTTAAAGAAAGAAAAACTATGAAAGGAAACTCATGTCTTCTAACTACTAATTGTTCCACTAACTATGCTAACCTCTTAGTGATAGTTGTCATATAGATTCTTGGCCATCACTAATCCTTGGTTTCAAAAAACGATACAAACATGGCTCATAAGATTGTTCATCACATCCAAACCATAAAATAAGATGCAAGCTACTATTAGATCATCAAAATCGGTTAGAGGTAAGCATGAAATAAAGTTAGCATTGCAAGTTGGCAGTTAGTGGTTAGATGTTAAAATATTAGAATCCACTATCATGAGCCATCAATGGTTCTTGCAAGAGTAAGGCCTTATAGAGGCTATTAGATTCATGTGGATTATCAAGTAAGTGGTTAGCTAGTTAATGATTAGTAGTTAGATTGCCATAAGAAGAAAACGTGGCTATGTATCATGTAGAAGTTGGAGAAGACTACGATAGAAAAGAAAGGAGACACCTTTACATAGATTGTCACTCTCTATTACATCAGTATCTCTATCTTTCTCTGAATTATCTCAGCCTTAATACATGCATCTAAAAAAAGTGAAAACAAGATACAAAAGACAGAAGAAGAATACCTACACTAACCTACACTAAAGAGAAAATCCTAGCTATTGCTCTCAGAACCCCGTCTCAGGTCCTCTACAAGGCCTTTTATAGGCAAAGGAAGCCTTTAGAAGACGAGATGAGGCCACATGTCAAAAAATGACGCGTGGCTTGCCAGGATGGCCACAGAAACGCGGCAAAAGCTGCATTTCCGCTGCCATTATGTCCCTATTTTTGGCGAGCGGTCACGTCTCGTTTCTAGAACCTTTCAGGTATCCTTGGATTCAAGTGTTTGGATCCTGGTTCTCGTCAAACTCGCACTAATGTCTAAATTCAATGTATCTTCTAGAAACTCTCTACCTTGGCCTCCAAAAATTCAGATTTAATTACCCAAGAATGGAACTAATAAGCTCTAATTACCCTTTTGCCCTTCTAGTCTTAATTATCTGCAAAAGAGACCAAAACACAGGTGAGAAGCATTATTTTCTTTATAAATCGGTAGGAAAGTATTGTATAAAAATGCATAATTGTAGACTAATCAGGCTCCTCGAGGGACTTCGCATCCGAGGGGCCAGGCCCCGCAGTGCCCAAGCGGGCATGAGACATTCGCGGTCCCGGAGATGTTTCTCTCTGAGGTAAGGCTCCCACTTCGCCAAAAGCTGCCAAACTAGTGGAAAAATCTAGAGGGGCCACTGAGCTAACACCCACAAGGGCCTTGGCACAATAAAAAACAAGACAAATTTTAGACAGAGAATAGAGAAACTTTTCATTCATTTATTCAAAAGGAGTTACATCAGATTCACACAAAAAAAGAAAAAAAAACTATCAAGCACTCACTTTGCCTTTCTGAGAGGCCTCGGAGGGAGTTGGAGGATCCGCACCTTCAAAGGCACCACGGGTCGAGGTCCCGACGATTGAAGCATCTGAGGGGAGACCCGCATCGGAAGAGAAGCATTGATGGATGGAGCGTGCGGAGAGGCTCTTGCTCCATGGTGGAGGCACTGCGTGCCTAAGGACATCCCAGGCCCTGGATTTCAAAGAAAAGCCTAAACTTCAAGTAGATATATCGAGAGTGCATCTTGCTTCACGTCCTCATATACATCCTTGTACTTGAATTTGCCATTGGCACTGGTTCGTCACCGCCTGAACATGCGCCTCCATGGCAGGCAGGGCACCCAACGCCTGGTTCAGGTCATCCTCATGGCACACCTTATCATCCTCAAGGGTAGCCTTATCTGACTCCAGTGTTGCCTTCGCCACTGAGCGCATTGGTGTGCCTCCTCCAGGCCCCCCTAACTCGACTGCAGTTCAACTTCTTGTCCTGCAGCCTGACATCCTTCCGCCGCAACTCTGAGCTAGCCTCCTGAACTCATAGTCTTTCTTCTGCAACTCTGAGCCCCTCATCTCCTACTCTCCTCGAGCCTCATATAGCTGCTGCTGCAAAGATTCCCTCTGAAGCCACTCCAGCTCCCTCTCTTGACCTTGTTGGGCAGCAACTTTAGGTCCAAGTCCGCCTGGAGCTAAGCAATATTGACGATCGCCGCCTCCCTAGTGCACTGAGCTCACCCACGCTTTGGAGCAGCTCATCAACTGTACCCTCCTTCTCCTTCAGGGCATCCCAATGAGCGTCAAGCAGCTCGAAGGTAAGCATAATGTTTTGAGATTAAAATTAGTAAAAAGTTAAACATCAAATGAAATTAAGATAAAGAAGAGACACAATAAATCTTACTCTAAAGACCCGTTCTTCAAGCGCCATTGCTGGTCCTTCAAGGGTAGTGCCCTGAGCTTCTCCAGTCTTATGAAGAAGTCTTCATATCCCATTGCAGCTTCCTCGCCCCTTCTAAGAAATAACCAAAACATGGAGCTTAGAGCGGGCCTCCCTGAGATCAGCACATGAGATTCAGCAGCAGCCTCTGAAGGACCAATAGGGTCACACGCCATCCTCTTCCAGCAGAGCTTTTAGCTCCCATCTTCTTGAGCCTTGGCAAGGGTCAGACCTAGTTTTCACCAGGGCTGATGGAGACATCACAGCCACAACCTCCTCTTTAGAGAGTTCTTCTATTATAAGGCGGAGCTCCTCGACATCTCCACCTCCCTTTAGCCGGCCCGAAGAGCGAGTCCACCCCCTTCTCGGGAGCCTCGACGGCTGATGAATCTCCCCGAGCTCCAAAGTCTATGAGCTCGGAGGGCCCAATTTCAGATTCTTCAACTAGGGGACTGCTGATCGGGGGAAAATCGCGTACAAAAAGTGTATGTTTTGAAATTGCGATTTAAAATAGGTGTGCTTTGACTTCTTCGATACTTCCGTTATAGCATAGAGGCTAAAACGAGTCAATCCACAGGGACGGGAGGTGATAGAAACTTTACCGGTTGATTCACGTGTGTGTTAAAAGTTCTTCAAAGTTTAAAAGAATAAAAGAAAAGAGAATAAAGAATGGAAAAGAGAAGTACAGTGAAACATGAAGAAGTGAAAACATAGAAGATAAAATGTTTGTAGTTTTCAAAAGTATTTCTAAAATAAAGTGAAAAGATAAAGAAAACTCATGGCTACTAACTACTACTAGCTCCACCAACATGCTAACCTCTTAGTGATAGTTGCCTCACATGTATCATTGGCCATCACTAGTCCTTGGCTCAAGGGCGTTACAAAGCATGGCTTATACGATAACTCATCACATCCAAACTCAACAAAACGAGTGCAAGCTACACTTAAATCATCAAAACTAAACAAGAGTAAGTATGGTATAAAGTAATGTTAGCTTGTTAGAGAGTTAGGAAGTTAGAGTGTTAGAATCCATCATTATGAGCCATCAATAGCTCTTGCAAGAGCAAGGCCAAGTAGAGGCTATTAGATTCATGTGGATTATCAAGTAAGAAGTTAGGCTGGTTAGTAGTTAGTAGTTAGTTGCCATGAGAGAAAAAATTAGCTAAACATGTAAAAGGAGTTTGAGAGAAGAAATAAAGAGAGGTAAAGAGAGAACCTTTCATATATTGTTGATCGAGGGAAAACCGCGCACAAAAAATGTATGTTTTGAAGTTAAGATTTAAAATGTGTGTGCTTTGGCTTCCTCGATACTTCCGTTATAGCATAGAGGCTAAAACGAGTTGAATCCATAAGGACAGGGGGCGATAGAAGCATTACCGGTTGATTCACGTGTTTGTTAAAAAGTTTCTTCAAAGTTTTAAAGAATCAAAAGAAAAGGAAAGAAAGAATGAAAAAAAGAAGTACGGTGAAAACACAAAGAAGTGGGAAACATAGAAGATAAAATGTTTGTGTTTTGTTTGTATATCTAAAACAAAGTGAAAAGGAAGGAAAACCCATGGCTACTAACTACTAATGACTCCACCAATGTTCTAATCTCTTAGTGATAGTTGCCTCACATGTATCATTGATCATCACTAGTCCTTGGTTCAAGAGCTTACAAAGCATGACCCATATGTAACTCATCACAACCCAACTCAACAAACAAGTGCAAGCTACACTTAAATCATCAAAACCCGATAAGAGCAAGCATGAAGTAAAGTAATGTTAGCTTGTTAGTGGCTAGGAAGTTAGAGTGTTAGATCCATCATCATGAGCCATCATTGCTCTTGCAAGAGCAAGGCCAGAACGAGGCTATTAAATTCATGTGGATTATCCTAAAAGAAGTTAGCAAGTTGGTGGTTAGTAGTTAGTTGCCATGAGAAAAAAGACTAGCTATACATGTAAAAGAGATTAGAGAGAAGAAAACAAAGATAAGGTAAGAGAGTACCTTTCATAGATTGTCACCTTCAATTACAAGCGCTCTTGCTTCCCAACATGTACCACTCTCTCTCCCTAATACAAGATCTACAAGAAATGAAAAATACAAGGGAGGAAGAAGAAGAAAAACTACACTACACTACCCTAAACTATAAAATAGAAATGAAACTACTCCTAAAACTCTGCATATCTTCAACTCTGGAACCCAGGGGGGTATTTATAGCCACCAGGGAAGAGGGGGCCAGGGGACAAGCCCTGGCCCAAAACGTGTCGCGCGCGCGCGGCTGTACGGCCGCGGAAACGTGGCTATGGCCGCGTTTTCGCGGCCCTATAGCGGCCGCGCGCGGCGCTTTGAGCCGCGCGCAGTCCTTTTTGTCTCCTTTCAATATCTGGTCCCGGTTTCGTGTTTGCAGCCCCTGGTTTTAACAGAATCGGCCTCCTAGGTCAATGGTTATCTTAATAGGCCTTTAATCACCAATTAATGGTGATTTAGGGTCTTCTTCTTCATTGCACACCATGGACCTATAATCAAGCAAGCAAAGCTTTATTAACAGAATTTAATATAAAATAAATGTGAAGATGTGATATAAATTATGCAAAATTAGATACTAATCACATCCCCAAACTTATCTTTTTGCTCGTCCCGAGCAAAACAAAAGTAATAAAATTATTACACCACTTTCGCAGGTGACGCGATTGCACTAAGCATGTGCAACAAGCCGTTAAACCTCTAGGTTTCCCCTAGAGGAGGAGTTTTGTCTCCTGAGGTTTTTCAGCAGATTACACCCACAAAATCCATAAAGAAAGAAATCAAATGCTAGTATTTTGAAAACGCATTTTTGAAATAGAGGAAAGTGTTGAAGTATTTTTTTGAAAATATAAGTGATCAAAGGTTATAGGTTAATCATAAATTATTCTTTCTTAAACTAAGTCAAAATGGAAAAAATTTTGTTATAAATTAAATGTAAGAATTTAAAATTGAATTGACTGTTTGATCTTTCATAAAACTTTTAGAAAAATATGCACTTTGTGAACTGTGGAGATTTTTAGGATATTGACTCAAACATTCATGCCATTGATTTAATATATATTATTTATTTATTTATTTTTTCTTTTTTTCTTTCCTTATTTCTTAGGCTTTCTTATTTATCTGGGTAGTGAGCCTTTAGCCGGTGACTCCCAAACCAGATGGTCTTAGGGTACCAGATGAGAAAACATTCCTCGGACTTAAGGACTCGAGTAAACAAGGCCACAAAACTAAAGGGGGTTATTTTATTTTGTTTACCATTTTAGGTATGAATAATCATGCTTCCTGAGACATAATTACCCAACTTCAATAACTGATTTTTATTATCATAATTTTTTAATATATATTTTTTATGGCATTTTCAGTCTTTGTTTCAATCCCAAAATTTGTGTAAGTGTGGAGTGTATAAATCTAAGGCAAAAAATTCAAGATCAAATTATCTTTTCAATCTTACTTTCTTATCCTATAATTTAGACAAGATCTATTATTTTGACTTGGTTTAAAATTTCATAATTTTAGGTCTTCCTAATTCCTAAGATAATCTTAATTTTCTTAAAAATAAAGCAAAACTATTTTTCTTGTTTCAAAAAGTTTGTAAAAAGAAGAGAAAAGAGTTTTTATAAAAGATTTTTTTTAAAAAAGAAGTGTAAAAGAAAGAAAATATAAAACTAACTATGATAGTAAATCCTCCCCCACACTTATCTCATGCATGGTCTTCAATGCATCGTGAATGTGTAAATACATGAAACAAATGGGGAGGGAAGGAAGATTACCTTAAGGGGGTGGCTCCGGTGGTGGTCTGATTGGGCCAAGCATTGCTACCCAATTAAAATAGCGTGGAACGTGTAGGAACCCACCAATGACCTCTCTAATATGACCCAATAAAATGTTGATTGAATGAATGATCTTATTTAAAAAATTATCCCCATATAATTTCAATTTTTAAAAATAATTACTGAGTCATTTTTGTCAACAGCCTTGTCTAACAATGAAGTGTGATTTTGGAAGATGATGGATTTGGACTCGAAGAGATCCAGAATAAAAACCGATACCGACTCGGGAATTTGACTCAGATCAAGTCGAGAGTCGACAGTGAGAGTCAAAGTTGGTTCAAAAATAGGGTCAAACCAAAGAATTGATATTCACACACTTTCCCCAACAATGACGTGTGATCGTGAGAGATTGGTGATTCCATTTTACGGTGTATTGGTACAAGATTCAATGTTGACTCCAGAATAGAGAAAAAATCTGGCAAAGATACTAGAGTCATTATTGAATTAAAAAGTGAAATGGAATTACTAATATGAGGTTCAGGATCATATTCAAGATCAAGTTCAATTTCGAGAAAAGGATAACTTGATAAAATGTCAAGGTGGTTCTCAAAATTTTGGGCAAGTTCAAATGGATATAATGAAATTGAATCTTGATTTTCGTCCACGGAAGGAATGTGAATGGGTGAAACGATCGAGTCAAATTTAGGATGTATGGGAATCAAAACTGGCTCAAGAACGTCACTTATTACAAGTAACACTACAGGAGTCAATATTGATTCAAGGAATGGACTCGAATCGCTAACTTGAAGCTCAGGTTCACATTCATCTTCAAGTTCAATTTCAGGAAAGGGATAACTTGCCAAAGTATCAGGAATTGGATATTGGTCAAGTTCAGGTTGGTATGATGAAATTGAAGCTAGATTTCCAAAATGGCAAGATTCTTGAACATTTGATGGATATGGGAAGTCAATCGTATTTTGCATTATGCACTCGGTCTCTTGCACAAATTCCATAGTTTTTTCCCACAATGATTTTTCTTTGATTGGTTCTGAAAAGAACTATAAGAATTTTGGAAATTTTGTGGACATGATGAGGCCATATTGTTTTCAAATTGTTTTTGGGCCTCATTGCTTCTTCTAAAATCCTTTGTAATGATGATTTTTCTTCAATAGGTGGCTCAGGAAAAGGAGGATATGAAGCAGAATTTCAGAATGAATGTTGTGAAAATTGTGGAAATGTGGTTGAAAATCTGACTCGGGGGAGGTGAATCCCCATTGACTCTTTGAAGAGTTGAAATTATTTTGAAAATTATAGTCATATGGTTGAGGATATGGGTGAGATTGATTCGGATAATCCCAACTCGGCATAAATGGTTGGTTCATGTTGTACATAGCCGGGTCGGAGTTATCCAAATCAAATGAGGTCAGAGTGAAATATGGATTCATATTAGAATTGAAAGAATTGTTGTGGTTAAAATCCATATCACGATTTACAAAAAAGAAGAAAACAAACAAACAAACAAACAAATAAAGAAAAAGAAAACAAGCCTATGCTAGGGTTGACTTAGACCTAGACGACTCCTAACTGGTTAGACTGTCCACGGGGGGTCTATTGTCGGAAGCTGACCACGAGTTAATCGGCCAGGTAGGGGCAAAATCAGTGGGAGGTATCCGTGCCGGAGCAACGGGCCTAATTATGCCAAACCACTGTTCTTCGAGGTTTCGCCTCTCAATCCCCAACCTTAGACACCGATTTAGTAAGAGTCAAATTCTAACAACTTCCCCTTAGGTCAATTTCTTAAATGAGTCCGAGATGTCCCTAGGGGCCAACGTCTAGCAAATTTTATTAAGGCTTGGATTGTGTGAGTGGGGAGGTGATTTTTGGGCCAAGGGAGGGTAATGACTTCCCCACCTTATGTTGTCTTGGGTTTTGCCCTTAAGTTTAATTTGTGCAAGTGTGCAATATAGATAAGATGAGCACAAAAAAGCGAGTAAATCACTGAATTGTTTGTCCTATGCTATATGCGATGCCATATGTACACCTCCTATCAATATCACAACAACACAAGAATAAAATACAGTTTATTAGAATGAAAAATTGACACTTGCCTAGATGCAAATGTCTAAACCGTTTTAAAGCATCCAATTATCGTATTTTAATTCTTAATATTATTTACAGTGTACAGGTAATAAAAAAAATTTAGCAGCAGAAAATAAGAATATACAAGAATTACCCGACCACACAAGAGCAAGTGTGGACTTTTGCAACGCTAAAAATTAACCTGCACACCAAAAGCCAAAGAAGAAAAGTTAACAAAAATGTGAAATCAAACCGTTCCCATCCCCGGCAACGGCGCCAAAATTTGATCGGGGTAAAACCGCGCACAAAAAGTGTATGTTTTGAAGTTAAGATTTAAAGTGTGTGTGCTTTGGCTTCCTCGATACTTCCGTTATAGCATAGAGGCTAAAACGAGTCGAATCCACAAGGACAGGAGGCGATAGAAGCTTTACCGGTTGATTCACGTGTTTGTTAAAAAGTTTTTTCAAAGTTTTAAAGAATCAAAAGAAAAGAAAAGAAAGAATGAAAAAGAGAAGTACGGTGAAAACACATAGAAGTAGGAAACATAGAAGATAAAATGTTTGTGTTTTGTTTGTATATCTAAAACAACGTGAAAAGGAAAGAAAACCCATGGCTACTAACTACTAATGACTCCACCAACGTTCTAATCTCTTAGTGATAGTTACCTCACATGTATCATTGGTCATTACTAGTCCTTGGTTCAAGAGCTTTACAAAGCATGACCCATATGTAACTCATCACAACCCAACTCAACAAACAAGTGCAAGCTACACTTAAATCATCAAAACCCGATAAGAGCAAGCATGAAGTAAAATATTGTTAGCTTGTTAGTGGTTAGGAAGTTAGAGTGTTAGATGCATCATCATGAGCCATCAATGGCTCTTGCAAGAGCAAGGCCAAAACGAGGCTATTAGATTCATGTGGATTATCATAAAAGAAGTTAGCAAGTTGGTGGTTAGTAGTTAGTTGCCATGAGAGAAAAGAATAGCTACACATGTAAAAGAGATTAGAGAGAAGAAAACAAAGATAAGGTAAGAGAGCACCTTTCATAGATTGTCACCTTCTATTACAAGCACTCTTGCTTCCCAACATGTACCACTCTCTCTCCCTAATACAAGATCTACAAGAAATGAAAAATACAAGGGAGGAAGAAGAAGAAAAACTACACTACACTACCCTAAACTACAAAATGGAAATGAAACTACTCCTAAAACTCTGCATATCTTCAACTCTGGAACCCAGGGGGGTATTTATAGCCACCAGGGAAGAGGGAGCCAGGGGACAAGCCTTGGCCCAAAAGGCGGCGCGCGTTGCGGCCGTACGACCATGAAAACGCGGCTATGGCCGTGTTTTCGCGGCCCTATGCGGCCGCGCGCGTGGCGCTTCGAGCCGCGCGCAGTCCTTTTTGTCTCCTTTCAGTATCTGGTCCCGGTTTCATATTTGTAGCCCCTGATTTTAACAGAATCAGCCTCCTAGGTCAATGGTTATCTTAATAGGCCTTTAATCACCAATTAAATGGTGATTTAGGGTCTTCTTCTTCATTACACGCCATGGACTTAGAATCAAGCAAGCAAAGCTTTATTAACAGAATTTAATACAAAATAAATGTGAAGATGTGATATAAATTATGTAAAATTAGATACTAATCAATTGTCACCTTCTATTTTACAAGAACTCTTGCTTTTCAAGTATATACCACTCTCTCTCCTATTACAAGATCTACAAGAAATGAAAAATACAAAGGAAGAAGAAGAATTAACCTAAACTAAACTACCCTAAACTACAACATGGAATGAAAACTATCCTATTCTCTGTATATCTCTCAATACAGAACCCCAGGGGATATATATAGGCACCAGGGGAAAGGGGGGCCAGGGGACAAACCTTGGCCCAAAGTACGGGCGCAGCCGCGCCCGTACCGCCACGAAAACGCGGCCTAGGCCGCGTTTCGCGGCTCTTCTAGAGCCACGCGCGCAGCACTTCGGGCTGCGCGCTATCTCATCTGTCCCCTATCAGTAGGAGGTCCCGGTTTCTGAAAATTGGCCCCGATTTTGATAAAACAGTCCTCCAAAGTCAATGGCTATTCATGTAGGCTTTCAATCACCAATTAAATGATGATTTAGGGTCTTCTTCTTCATTTCATGTCATGGACTTAGAAACATGCAAGAGAGGTATTATTAGCAGAATTTAATATTAAATAAATGTGAAGATGTTGTATGAAATATGCAGTTTTAGAGACTAATCAACTGCCCAGCAACCGTGATAGGGCAAGCAGGTGCAGCCGCCAACAGATCCAACATCTTCTCCTCGTCAGACTCATTGAAGCTGATCCTGCTTCTTTTTTGCAAAAAGAAAACAAGCATTAAAGAATATCACTATTTAGAAAAGTCTTAACTAGATTTCGAAGCTACCTCTTCGGAAAGTTAGGTTTGCGAGGATTGTGCTGGGGACCTCTTCCTCTTAGCAGGGACTACACGCCCTAGGACCCTCGACCTATCAAGGCCAACCAACTGACTAGCTCTTAGTCGGAGCCGGTACTTTGGAGGAACTGGGGGCATGGGGGCCTGTTTGGGTTCAGGAACCAACTCTAGTTGTAGCAGTCGTAGTCCACAGTGGTCAACTTCTGCAGCTTCAGCTCGATATCAGCAGACAATAAATCGGCCCTATATTTCACGTAGTCGGGATGGTACCACGCCCATCCTCTGTTTCAGTATCCCAAGAACCAGTCACTCGAACCACGGTATCCCGCATACTGTGGTCACTATCCACCATGTTGATGAGAATCTTCTCGCACCTACTCTGGGGCACAAAGTAGCGTGCATCTTGGCTAATCTTTCTCAGTGCATAGGTAGTGCTGAAAACATCGCGTTGGCATGCCTCCAGGACATTCAGGGCACATAGGGCCTCGAACCCCAACACAGTGCCACCCTCAACAAATGCGAGAGGGTGACCCTTTTGTGGGTCAGAACACTACAGACAAACTTCGTTAAGGCTATTTCAGGCCCAGCACCAAAATTTGAGGATGCATGTAGATGCCGCAGTTGGGGGGAGACATCACAAACTCAGCGTCCTGAGGGAAGAACTTAACCTTGATCCCAAGGGCAAGGTGGACACCGTAGGTACTCGTCAACCTCCTCCTAGCTGTGGAGCTTCATGGTTTTTGGATCGAAATCCATGTCGACCCTGGTGCAAACTGGGATCTTTTCCCTTTTTCCTCCACCATGGCCTTACCTCTGCCACTCCCCACACTTATTGTTTGCTCGTCCTGAGGAAAAGACGAAAAACTAAGGAAAACTAACTAAGAAAGTTATTACACCACTTTCGAAGCTAACGCGATTGCACTGAGCATTGCAACAAGCCTTTAAACCTCTAGATTTTCCCGAGAGAAGAAAATAAAGAAAGGTAAAGAGAGAATCTTTCATAGTTTATCACATTCTCTTACAAGTACTCTTACTTTCCAACCATGTATCACTCTCTCTCCTATTATAAAATCTAAATGAAATGAAAAATATAAAGAAGAAGAAGAAGAAAAAGAAGAACTAAACTAAACTACCTTAAACTACAACATGAAAAGAAAACTACACTACTCTTTGTATATCTCCCTGAAGAAGAACCCCAGGGAGTATTTATAGGCACCAGGGGAAAGAGGGCCAGGGAGACAACCCCTGGCCTAACGCACGGGCACGGTCGCGCCCGTATGGCCACGAAAACGCGACAAAAGCCTCATTTGCGCGGCTGTACCAGAGCAGCGTGCGCAGCGCCGCCTGCTATACGCCGCTCGTTTGTCCCCCTGTCAGTTGCATGTTCTGGTTTCTAATTTTGGGCCTCTGGCACGAAACTGCTCTCCAAAGTCAATGGCTATATTATATGCCTTTAATCGCTCATTAAATGGTGATTTAGAGTCTTCTTCTTCATTACACCCATGGATCTAGAAACATATAAGAGAGGTATTATTAATAAAATTTAATATGAAATAAATATGAAGATGTGGTATGAAATATACAGTTTTAGAGACTAATCAATCGGGCGGTCAACCGGAAGGGCATTTCTGCCCTTTCAGCCTACCAACGGCTAGTTTTTGAGATTGGCTATAAATAAGCCATCTCTTGGGCTGATTTCACCAAGAATTTTTTGAGCTTCTCTTCCCATCTTATAAGAGTTTTTCAACAAGTTTAAAAGAGTTTTTGTGGTTAAAAGATTTATCTTTTTATTTGTTTTCAGGGGTTAGAAAAATCAAGAAAAAATAGAGTATTTGGGAAATTAGTTTTGATCTTCATTTCTATCTTCTTCTAGTATTTTCTCAAGTATTTTCTTTGTGTTTTTATTTTAAAACACCTTGTTTCTCACATTTGAGCTATCATCTCTATCCTATCTATAGGATCTGTGAGAAAAATTGGTTTGTGGTCTATTGAGATCACCAAGGGTTGTTTGTGATCTTTGTGATCACCAAGAGTAGTAAACTTTCCTTTGCTTTGGGTTTGTGTTCATCCCTCTTGTGTAGAGGTGTTTGTGATTGTGATTTGGGTTTGTGGTTATCCCTCTTGTGAAGAGGTGATTATGGTTGGTGTTGGCTTAGTGCCTTCTCCCTCTTGTGTAGAGGTGATTGTTGTTTGGCTTGTGTCCATCCCTCTAAGTGTAGAGGTGATTGTTGTTGTGCCTACCTCTTATGTAGAGGTTGTTTTGTTAGAGAGAGGAGTTGAGTACTCCTATTTTGTAATTACCAAATCCTCAGTGAAGGTTCCCTGTGTGAGAGGTCCTGCGTGGACATATAATGGTAATCCTTCTGTGTGAAGGTGGGGACGTAAAGCAGTGGCTCGAATCTCGAAACATATCTTGGTGTTTGCGATTGTTCCACTATCTCTAAACTCTCTCTTATATCTTGCATTGCATCATATTATTCATATATATATGCTTGGTACTGATTGTGTGCCATACTTGTGTTGAACAAGAGAGCTTCATATAGCACCTTAACTCTTATTTAGAAGAATCTAGAAGAGTTAGTCCAGAGCTCTTCACCGAGAATTCGGCTACACTCTTTGGTTACACTTATTGTGCTGCAATTAGTTTTTAATTCCGCATCATTTTTCATTAGATTAGCCATACACTTATTCACCACCCTCTAGGCGTATTCTCAATTGGTATCAGAGCCTACGCTCCTGTTATTAGGTTTAACCACCTAGGAGTGAGATCTTGGTTAGCTAATCTATATTTGCATTTACACACATATAGTTTTTTACACTCATAGATTTCATGACCTTCCCATGTATGATGTTACCAACATTGACATGTGGAAATATAAGATGAGTATGTACCTTAAAACCCTAGGAATGCATGTCTATCTTGCTACTACCAAGAAAACCTATTTTGGTAATGTCAAGTACATTGTAACTAATGCACAAGCCTTAGATGGACTAAAGCATTCACTTAGCAAAGAATATTTATCTATAGTTTCTCATTGTGATTCCACTTTTGCAGTGTCAAACACATGACATCTCCCAAGCTTCAAACGAAAAAATACGTAGAGAAAGAATCTAGTGGAGATGAGTTCGATGACGCTTGCTGCATGGTCCAAGGGAATGACTCCCTAGAGGTACATTCAGCAACTCAATTAGATGATAGTGCTAGTTCTTCAGGTGATTACTATATGGATGCTAATGCTTTGAATGAAGAACTTTCATTAGTTTGTGAAAAGTTGCTAGCAAAATATAAAATTTTAAAAAAGAAAAGCTTTAAATTAAAAGAAGAAAATAAAAATTTATTTTCAAATCTTGATTTGGTTTTGCAAGAGACAGATGAGATTTCAAGTGAAAGGGACTCATTGAAATCCCAACTTGACCTTGCCTTAAAGGAAAATGAAATTTTGAAAAGTAAAAATGATTGTGATGATATTTTGAAGAAAATTGAGGTTTTGTCTTCAAAACTCGATATTGCCTTAAAAGAAAACAATTCTTTAAAAAATAAATTGCTTCGATTTCAAAAGAATTGGATTTGATTTCTAATGAAAATAAATCTTTGAAAAATAATTTAGATTCATATGTTTGCCGTGCTTCACCATCTACTGTTCCTATTGCATGCTCCACCTCTTCTTCTCATGTTGAAAATAATATAATTATGTTAAAGAAGAGTATTGATTGTTTGAGGTCCACTTTGAGCCAATGTGCTATGGATCACAAGAAATTAGAATCCATGTTTTACAAGAAACATGCACCACATGTTCATGCACGCCATATACGGCATACACATGCTCATCGTGCTCACACACATGATTCTATGTATGCTCGTGTGTACACTTGTGCACATTATCGACGTACGGGCCACCTTACAAAATTTTCTTATGATAGATTAAATATTTCAAATTTTGCAAATAAATTTATTTGGGCTAGGAAAGGTGCTAACCCCCATGGACCCAATAAGATATGAGTAACAAAATCCACTCCTGTTCTATTTAATGTAGGTGTGGGCTCTCGCTCAACGTGAGGGTGTTGGTAACTTGATGGTGGATGTGTTCCAAGCTAAATGGTGACACTTTTAGATGCATCACTTTCAAGGGATGTTTGGTGGAAGGACCACCATATTTTGAAGACCTAGAGACTAGTCCTATTGGTTTTGATAACATCTCTAACTCCTTATATTGTTTACATGCTTTAATATTATTGATTTGTAGCATGTCATGTTTTAATGCTCATTATGATAAAAAATAATGTAAATTAGATATGTGATATACATGAATAGTCTTTTGAGATACACCCATGTTCATATGGATTTACATCTTTTGTGTTCTCACTAGAGTTTAACTATTGTGTATATTCTTGTCTAAGATATGTGCATTTAACATAATGATCATACTAGTTTATGTTTTGTTTTATTCTTCATGTTTTGATTACTAATTTAGATGTAGTTTTCATTAAGACTTGTATTTATACTTGTACAACTAGTGAGGTACATTTGATTATTATATGTTTATACTATGTTGCTCATTTATACCCATTAGATATACTTGTATAGCCTAGTTTTGATGATTCTTAAATTTTAACTTGTATTCCCTATTTTTGTGTATGTTTTCATAATAATGTATTTAGCTTCATGTATATATCAATTTTGCCAAAACTTTAGATATACATGTCTATCTTAGAGTCACTTGCTTTTTATGCATATTTTTATTATGGACTCACTTGTGTTTGGAATATGTATGTATACTTCTAGTTTAGACAAAATATACATATGCCTTGAAGTTGGTATTATTTTGATAAAAATTAAATCTTTATATTTTTCATATTTATAAAGGAATTTCATATAAGCTTAAATGCCTTTTTTTATGATTTTATTGATTACATGACTTTTTACACTCTATATTTGGTGTTTACTCATGTTTTTTTGTTTCATGAGGTCATATGAGCTTTATTGCTATTTGAGTGTCGATAATCTTGTGATTTTCATGTTTTCATGGGATATATGACTTGTTTTCATGTGTGAAGGATTTAATACTAGTTTTTCAAAATTATCTTTAAATTAGTCTTTATTTTTCAATTGGTAGTGATTTTTAAACATGTTAAAATATTTTCTAATCATATTTTTGAAAACCCTATCTTCTAAGGGCGGTTGGATGGGCAACCATGTCTTGTAAGCTCAAAATTGAAAATCTATTTAAACATGTGCATGAAAAGGAGGTAGCTATGAGATATATAAAATTTAATGAAAATCCTAATTTTGTATACTCATATGTGTTTCTTATATATGTATGATTCAAATTTCAATAAGTATCAATTTCAATTGGATTTACAATCTCATACATACATATATATATGATTTGATCGTGCTTACAATATCTTAAAGCACAAATTATTTTTATCCTAAGCTTGACTAATTTTTAAATATTAATTGGTATTTTTATGAGCTTGTGCATTGTTTTCAATTGGTATTTCAATTGCTAATCATTTCAATTGGTATTTCAATTGGTATCAAAATATACTTCATATTTTACCTTTCAATTGGTATCAAAAATTTACAAGATATTTCATTGGTATCAAAAACTTACAATGATTAGAATTAAAATTTACTTTTGGTATCTAAAATTTGATTTTTCAATTGGTATAATCTATTGGTACTTTAAAAAAATTTTACAAGTGGTATCGACTTTTGATTTGTCAACTACAATTTGATTTTATTGATATCAAAATTTATTTTGTTGACCTAAGAAATTTCATAATTATGTTTAAAAGTGGTTTTTCAAAAATTTGTTGATATGCATTACTTATATGTAAAGAAGCTTAACATCTCCTTTATATAAATTCATGTTGAGTGTATCTCACATTGAGGAGCTTCACCTCTCTTCTTTATGTGATACACGTGTGTAGAGGGAGCTTCACATCTCCACTTATACATTGTATATTATCTTTTATGTGGTTAGAGTCTAGTCATCTCTTTTCATGTAAATGCAGGGGGAGTTAACTTTATGTCTCTCCTCTTCATGAATGTATATCGCATATATATATATCTTTATTGTTTGATTTGTCCTCACCCCTTTATTAATGAATTGACAAAAAGGGGAAAAGAATTTGGTGAGCTCATATATGCATGTTTTTATCTCTATTTATGCATATATGTTTTGTTTTAGTTATGCACTTTATTGAATATCTTTATTGTTTATTGCTATGCATAAGTTAAGGGAGAGCTTCTATGAAGCTTAACTTTAATCCATGCATATATAACTCCATGAGTTTTTGATTGAAAAATCAAAGAGATAAGAGAATTACCGTGTAGCTTTGGGCTAACGGGTTGTATCCACGAGGAGGAATGCGATAGAAGCTTTTCGGTATTTTTGTTAAATAACAAAGAGTGAAGTTGGTGTCTTTCTTTTAAGTTGAAAAAGAAAATAGAGAGAAGGGAGATGATTAAAAGAAAAGTTGCAAATTTAGAGAAGGCTTTGAAAAAGGTGAATTTTGTATAAAGTTTGAAAAGTGATTTATTATTTTTTAATAAAGAAGAAAATCTGGGCTCACTATCTCACTACTCAATGATATGTTCTTCTATTGAAATCCTTAGTGCCTCAACTTGATCATAGGCAAAAACTTAAGATTGATTTTAGAAAGTTTTAAGCAAAGCACATAAGATGGTTGGAAAAATTAATTCTTTTCTTTAAGAAATCATCTCGAATTAAATGTTAAATCATCAAGAAGTTCAAGTATGAGATAAAAACAAGTTCAAGAGACATTTTTTAAAAGAAGTAGAAATTTAAAAATCCAAACCCATCCTCATGTACCTTCAAGAACACTTTCAAGAAGAAAGGCTTAAGTTAGGCATGCAAATGATTCATTGGGTCTTTTCATCAAAACCATTCGAAAAGAAGAGGGGTCAGAGAGAGGAGTAATAGTGAGCCCAAAAAATCAATTTAGCTACTCATGGAAGATAAAGAACAGTGCAAGTAAATAAAGCAAGACATACCGTAAAAATGGAGTAGAAGAAAAAGTAGCTTGATCATTATATTGATGTCACTTCACTCTTCAGAATACAATCACTCAATTCCTCTCTCTCACTGGTATTTGCACTGAACTACAAATTACAAAATAAAGATACAACCTTTATACTATCTAACAAAGAGCCTAAACCTTAAAGAATAAACAAAAATTCTAATCCTACTCTTCGCCCTTTTCTTCTCTGTTGAAAATAGTATTTATAGGGAAAAACCAGAGGTGAAAGGTCGTAGGAAGATTGGGGGAGCAAACGCTCCCCCAACAACCCCAACAAAGCCGCGGAAACGCGGCTAAGGTCGCATTTCCGCGGCCCTAGTGTGGCCAGATGGCCACACCCAATTGGGGGATGCTCCTGGTTTGGTGATTCTTCCATATCTTCTACTGGTTTTCTCGTTTCTGCTCCAGAATTTGATGAAACAGCCTTTGATTGTTGGCTTTAACCGCTTGATTTGGGAGGATTCATTTCAACCGGTTTTCAACTTCTCTGATTTGCCAAGATTTGCCCTGATTCCCTGATTTCGAATTTATTCTGAATTAAATCAGAATTTGATGGGCTTTTGGGCTTGTTTCTCTTTCCTTTCTTTTAGCAATGGGCCTATATTTAACAAATAAGAATAAGACTTAATAATAGGATTTATTAGATAAAAGTATGGTAATGTGACAATGTATTTGCAGTATATGTAACTGATCACACCCCCACACTTTCTTTTGCTCGCCCTCGAGCAAAACATCAGACTTATCCTATTCAATTATTTAGACCACTTTCACAGGTTACTCGATTGCACTGAGCATGTGCAACAAGCTGTTAAACCTCTAAGTTACCCGTAGAGGTCGAGTTTTGTCTCGTGAGGGTTTTCAGTGGATTGCACCCACAAAATCCATAAAGAAAAAAATGTTAGTGTTTTCGAAAAGCATTTTGAAACTAGAAAATATTTGAAATATATTTGTAAGGGTTGAAGTAATTTATAAGTTATAGGACTATCAAACTTTTCATTCCTAAACTTAGTCTTTATTCAAAAACATGTCATCAATCAAAGTAAGGAGTCAAATTATATTTCTCATCTAGTTTATTACTTTACTCTGAGTCATATATGCACCATCGTGACCGTGAATTTTTACTAAGGGTTCTTTAACATTAACTCCTATACCTTATTTATATTTATTTTTGGTGATATTAATTCCATTAGGCTTTCTAATCTGCCCATGTAACGAGCCTTTAGTCGGTGACACCCAAACCGGACAGTTTTAGGGCACCAGGTGAGAAAACACCCCTAAGGACTTAAACACTGGAGCAGACAAGGCCATGAAACTAAGGTTTTTATTTATAAAATATACCCCTTTTAGGCGTGAATACTTATGCTTCATGAGGCACAAATACCTAGCTTAATCAGAGGATTTATATATATATATTTTTTCAAACTTATCTAATTATCTTTTGCATAAATACCAAGGCTTGCTTAGGCCAAAGAACCTACCTAATTAATAATTAGATTTGTTTATTTTTTTTATACATGTATAATTTTTTTATAAGGCATAAGAGTCTTTGTTTTTGAACCCTAAGTGTGTAAGCGTATAAAATGTGCATATTTCATCAAGGTAAAGATCAAGACTAAATTACTTTCACAAATTTTCTTCCTAACCCTAAAAATCAAACAAGTCATCTGACTTTGACCAAGTGTAAGAAATCCTAATTATGATTTTCCTATTCCTTAAAATTGACTTAATTTCTTACAAAGAATATACCAAAATATTGTTCTTACCTTTCAAAAAGTTTTTTATATTATATTTTCTTTTTTTTTATATTAGTCATGTTAGAACCCTCCCCCACACTTATCTCATGCATTGTCCCCAATGTATGAAAGAAATGTATAGATGCATGAAATAAAATGGAGAAGAGGAAAGTTACCGATACACTGGGTCAAAAAGACCCATAACCGTTTCATTTACTGGCACCGATTCCAAGAAAGGTTTAAGGCGTTGATCATTTACCTTAAAGTCATTTCCATTCTTGGTGTAACTAATCTCAACTGCACCCTATGGAAATACGGTTTTTACAACGAATGGCCCAGTCCATCTTGATTTTAATTTTTCAGGAAAAGATGAAGCCTAAAATTATAGAGTAAAACTTTTTGTCTAGGGACAAAGGTTTTTCTTATGATGCGTTTATCATGAAAAATCTTAACTCTATCTTTAGTGATCTTAGAATTTTCATAGGCCTCATTTCTTAACTCCTCTAATTTGGAAATTTGTAACTTCCGAAGGTCACCGGCCTTAGTCAAGTCGAAATTCAACTGCTTGATGGCCCATAAGGCCCGGTGCTCTAACTCAACGGGTAGGTGACAAGCTTTACCATAGACTAACCTATAAGGAGACATCCCTAGAATTGTCTTGAAAGCGGTCCTGTAGGCCCATAAGGCATCTACAAGTTTGGTGGACCAATCTTTCCGGTTTTGGTTCACAGTCTTCTCCAATTAAGCTTGACTTGTCTATTTGAAACCTTAACCTGACCACTGGTTTGAGGATGATAAGGTGTGGATAACTTGCGAGTAATGGCATACTTTCGCATAAGAGCTTCAAAGGATCTATTGCAAAAGTGAGTGCCATTATCACTGATGATAGCGCGAGGGGTTCCGAAGCGTGAAAAAATGTTCTCTTTCAAAAACTTTATGACAACTTTGTTATCATTAGTTTTACTAGGAATGGCTTCTACCCACTTGGACACATAGTCCACAGCAACAATATGTATTGGTTCCAAATGAATTAGGAAATGGACCCATAAAGTCGATGCTCCAAACACCAAAGAGTTCTATTTCTAGAATTGGGTTGAGGGGCATCATTTTTCATTTTGAGATCCTCCCTACCATCTGGCATCTAGGGCACGTCTTGTAAAATTCATAAGCATTTTTGAACAAAGTGGGCCAATAGAACCCACTTTGTAGCACTTTTTCGGCAGTCTTGCGGGGACGAAAGTGTCCACCGCATGTAAGGTCGTGACAAAAGGATAGAACACTCTTAACCTCCTCATCGGGAATGCATCTCCTAATAATTTGAACAGTACTTAAAAAGATACGGTTCCTCCCAAAAGAAATACCGGACTTGGGATAAGAACCGGTATATATTGTTTTTGGATCAATGAGACGGAGTTTAGTTTGTGACTAAGTAATTCACTATATCAGCAAACCAAGGTTCCCTCAAGATAGCTAAGAGATTTTCATAAGGAAAATCCTCATTTATGGGTAATTCGTTGCATGGAGAATTAGGGATTCGTGAGAGATGGTCAGCAATGACATTTTCTACGCCTTTCTTATCTCGAATCTCAAGATCGAATTCTTGAAGAAGGATGATCCAACGAATGAGTCGGGCCTTGGCATCCTTCTTCATCATGAGGTACCTAAACGCAGAATGATCGGTGAAAATGGTGATTTTGGACCCTAGTAGGTAGGGACGAAATTTCTCTAAGGTAAACACTACTGTCAAGAATTCCTTCTCAGTCATAGTGTAGTTCAATTGAGCATCGTTGAGAGTCCTACTAGAGTAGTAAATTATGTGCTGCTTGTTATCAATGCGTTGTCTGAGGACAGCGCCTATGGCAAAATCGGAAGCATCACACATGATTTCAAACGGCTTAGACCAATTCGGTGCAGATATGATTGGTGCAGAAATAAGCTCTCTCTTAAGCTTCTCCCAAGAATTCATACATTCAACATCGAAAGTGAAGAACACTTCCTTAATTAATAGATTAGTCAAGGGCCTAGCAATCTTACTAAAATCCTTGATAAATCTTCGGTATAAACTAGCGTGTCCTAAGAAGGATCTAATATCCTTCACGCATTTGGGCATGGGAAGCTTTGCAATAACCTCAATTTTGGCTCTATCCACTTCAATTCCTTTCTTGGAGATTTCATGACCCCAGACAATTCCATGTTTTACCATGAAGTGGCATTTCTCCCAGTTCAGTGTTAGATTTTTCTCAGCACAATGTTGGAGGACAAGTTCTAAATGGTGGAGACATTGAGTGAACGAATCTCCGTAGATGGAGAAATCATCCATGAAGATTTCTAAGAATCGTTCTACCATATTAGAAAAAAGACTCAACATGCAACATTGAAATGTTGCTGGGGTATTGTATAAGCCGAAAGGCATTCGACGATAAGCAAATATCCCAAATAGACATTTGAATGTAATATTTTCTTGATCCTCAGGAGCAATAAGAATCTGATTAAACCCCGAGTAACTGTCCAAGAAACAGTAATACTCGTGGCCCGCCAAACGTTCAAGCATTTGATCAATGAAGGGAAGTGAAAAATGGTCCTTAGGAGTTGTAGCATTAAGCTTCCTATAGTCAATGCAAACTAGGATCTTCGTGGGAAGTCGAGTTTGGACCAACTCTTTGTTCTCGTTTTTCACTATGGTGAAATCGGATTTCTTTAGAACTGCGTGGACAGGACTGACCCATTGGCTATCAGAAATGGGATAGATTATCCCATTGTCTAAGAATTTCACTATTTCAGCATGAACAGCCTCTTGCATTACAGGGTTTAACCTATGCTACGGGTCTCTTTTAGGTGTGGCATCTTCATTGAAATGAATACGATGTTGAATGATGGTTGGACTTAATCCCTTTATATCAGTTATAGTCCAACCAATGGCTTCCCTATGTTTTCTTAGAATTGCTTTAAGATCTTCTTCTTCCCTGTCATTTAAATGGGAGGCAATGATAAAAGGAAAGGTCTCTTGTTCGCCTAGATAGACGTACTTGAGATGCGCAGGTAACGTTTTCGATTCTAAGGAGGAGGAAGGCTCACTGGAAGGATTAGTCAAATTTGTTGGCTCCATGTTTGGTGAAATAGGATTTGAGGCCTAATTTACAGCTGACTTAGCATCCTGATCAAGATTAAAGTCGTCAGACTCTAACCCGAAGTCACACTCAGTTTCTAGTTCCAATTCTTCCCTATGTTCACTTGTCAAGTTCTCAATGAGATTGACTTCAAATGTTTGGTCCTCAACATCACGGGGTTGTTTTCCTAGGTTGAAGACATTGACTTCTCCAGTCATGTCCCCAAAGGTTAACCTCATGGACCCATTCCTACAATTGATGATGGCATTGGCAATAGAAAGGAATTGTCGCCCTATGATAACAGGAGTTTAAACCCTATGATTAGACACAGGTTATGTCTCTAGAACTATGAAATCAACAGGGTAAATAAAACTCTCCGACCCGGATATGGACATCATTAATCTCCCTTTTGAAACTTTCACTGAACGGTCAGCCAGTTGGATAGTGACTCGAGTTAGACTAAGATCGCCCAACCCGAGTTGTTGATAAACTGAGAATGGAAGCATGTTATTACTTGCTCCCAAGTCAAGAAGAGTACGACTAATCTCGGCTTGTCCTATTGTGTAGGCAATGGTGGGACTACCTGGATCCTTGTACTTAACAGGGATTGGACCAGATAGTAGTTTACTAATGTTAGTGGTTAAGAAGACCTTTTTAGTTACATTAGTCTTTCTCTTCTTGGTGCACATGTCCTTAAGAAACTTAGTATAGGATGGAACTTGTTGGATGGCATCAAGAAGTGGCACATTTATCTTCACTTGATTAAATATCTTAATTATCTTGTCCATGTGTGAATTTTGCTGGTTGTTTTCAGCCTATTAGGAAATGGCACTATAGGCTGGTGCACCTGACTGGTTGACTTATCTTTTTCAGATTCGTCAGATTTGGAAGGATTTGGATTAGATGAGGTGGATGCTTGATTATAATTGTGCTGAATAGGATTAGATGGTATTGACACTTGGTTATCAACTTTCTTTCCCGACCTCAATGTATGAACAACATTACATTTATTCATTGATTGATCCTCAGCCAAATGAGCTTGTTGAGAATTCCTAGGATTGGTTATTGGCTGACTGGGCAGGGTACCATTCTATCTCTTATTCTGTAGAGTGGCTAGTTAGCTCATTTGAACCTCTAGCCTTTGTATAGTTTGCATGAGAGAATCTTAGTTTTTCATGTATCTTTCCATGTTTCTCTCAAAGTCAGTCATAAAGGAAGATTCTGGAGCTTGGTGGGAAAAGTTTTGTTGATAGTTTGAAAAGTTAGGTGGATGGTTGGGAGAATTATTATGGAAATTGAAAAAGTTGGGTTGATGATTGGAAGAATTATTAGCTTGATGAAAGTGGCCTGCATGATTTGACCGTGAGTGGTCATTGTTATTTTGGCTCCATAAGAAATTAGGATGATTTCTCCAGCCAGAATTGTATGTTGGTGCATAAGGATTATTGTTCGGCCTTGAAAAGGCAGCATTCATCGGTTCAGGGTATTGTTGCTGAGCCTGAAACACAGGACACTCCTCAAATACATGATTCATGGCTTGACAGTAGGTACAGCCCGGAGTTGAAAATTGGTTTGGGCTGACTTGATTGACTGGACTCGGTTCCTTAGTTTCTAAAGCTTCCAGTCTTCCTGCTAGGTTAGCTAACTTAGCCTCATTAGCTATGGATGCTTCAATTGAATGGAGACCTCCTTTTGAAGAGATTGAGCTTGGATTCCTAGAGGTTTCACTAGTAGGTTCCCATTGGATGGTCTTTTCAGCAAGGTTTTCATATAAATCTCATCCTTCATTTTCATCCTTCTGCAAGAATCCCCCTTGGCACATACTTTCTAGGGGGTTTTGGTAGAATAGTCTAAACTGTCATAAAGAATTTGGCATTGTCGCCATTTCTCTATTCCATGATGAGGACATTAGACAATGAGGTCTTTAAAGCATTCAAAGTACCTCCAAAACGGTTCACTAGGTTCTTACTTGAATTGCATGATGCTCTTCTTAATGAGAGCGGTCTTATGAATTGGATAGAACTTCTTCAAGAAGACCTTGATGAAACCATCCCAAGATGTGATAGAGCTGGCCGCTAAGCTATAAAGCCATTTATTGGCTAAGTCCTTAAGAGCGAAAGGGACAAATCTCAACCTAATAGCATCATCTACAAGGTGTGAGATTTTCATCATTAGACATACTTCCTCAAATTCTCTTATGAACAAGTAAGCATCTTCGGACTCTAAGTCATGAAACTTGGGGAGTGTGTTGATGAATTGAGGCTTGAGCTCAAAATTATATTCACCAACTAATGAAAATTGGATGCAAGATGGAAGTGAGGTTCTAATAGGATAGAACCTATCCTGCAATGATATTGGTTGAGCCATAATCGGATCTAGTCTTGGTTCAAACTTGGGTGGTGATGTGTTTCTAGTCAACCTAGATAAGTTAGGGTCCCTTGACCACACTTGCATACACAAACACAATCACAATCACAAATAAGTTTACCAATAGTCAACAAGAGTAATCAACCAAGGCTAGTCTAAGGTAACCTTGACCTAGACAACTCCTAACTAGTTGATTGTCCACAAGAGGTATAATGTAGACTTTGACCATAAGCTATTCAGCCAGGTTAGGGCAAGATTGGTGGGAGGTATCCGCGCAAAAGCGACGGGCCTAATTAAACCAAACCACCAGCCTTCGGGGTTTCGCCCCTCAATCCCTTTCCTAGACACTGATTTGGCAGGAGTCAAATTCCAACACCTTCCCCCTTAAGATAATCTCCTAGTGAGTTCGAGATGTCCCTAAGGCTAACGTCTATTAGATTTTACTTAGGCTTAGGTTGTGCGTGCTTGGAGATGGTTTGTGGGCTAAGGAAGGGTAATGACTTTTCCATCTTAACTTAAATTGGGTTTTGCCCTTAGAATTTATTGTACAAAGTGTGCAAGATATAGAAAAGTAACATTCAAAAAGCAAATATAACCGAAGAATATTTCCTAAGCTATATGCTATGTATACGTACCTTGTCTCCAGCTATCTTCAACAGTAATTGTAAAATAAAGGTAATTAGACGAATGCCTAAAATGCAAGTCTAAATGTTTTTTAAACAATTAACAATTACTCAAATTACCGTTGAATTAAAACAGGGATTGTGAATAGCAGATATAGCAAGAATAATAACAAAAAAAAAACTTAGTTTTTGCAAGTAATATGTCCTGCAAAAAAGAGTTTTTAGTTGTCCAACAAAATTTTTAACTTTTGCAACGTAATTTTTTGAAATTCTGTTTCCTACTTTCGTGAGTAGAGGCACAGAATAGCAAGTTTACTCCTGCAAATCTTGAATGATAAATCTGAATCTTGACATCCCTGAAATAAGACACCAAACTTGTTAAAAAATAAATACACCGTTTCCTCCCCGACAACGGCGCCAAAAATTGATTAAAAAATCAAAGAGATAAGAGAATTACCGTGTAGCTTTGGGCTAACGGGTCATGTCCACGAGGAGGAATGCAATAGAAGCTTTTTGGTGTTTTTGTTAAATAACAAAGAATGAAGTTGGTGTCTTTCTTTTAAGTTGAAAAAGAAAATAGAGAGAAGGGAGATGATTAAAAGAAAAGTTGCAAATTTAGAGAAGGCTTTGGAAAAGGTGAATTTTGTATAAAGTTTGAAAAGTGATTTGTTATTATTTAATAAAGAAGAAAATCTGGGCTCACTATCTCACTACTCAATGATATGTTCTTCTATTGAAATCCTTAGTGCCTCAACTTGATCATAGACAAAAACTTAAGATTGATTTTAGAAAGTTTTAAGCAAAGCACATAAGATGGTTGGAAAAGTTAATTCTTTTCTTTAAGAAATCATCTCGAATTGAATGTTAAATCATCAAGAAGTTTAAGTATGAGATAAAAACAAGTTCAAGAGACGTTTTTTTATTAAAAGAATTAGAAATTTAAAAATTCAAACCCATCCTCATGTGTCTTCAAGAACACTTTCAAGAAGAAAGGCTTAAGTTAGGCATGTAAATGATTCATTGGGTCTTTTCATCAAAACCATTCGAAAAGAAGAGGGATTAGAGAGAGGAGTAATAGTGAGCCCAGAAAATCAATTTAGCTACTCATGGAAGACAAAGAACAATGCAAGTAAATAAAGCAAGACATACCGTATAAATGGAGTAGAAGAAAAAATAGCTTGATCCTTGTATTGATGTCACTTCAATCTTAGAATACAATCACTCAATTCCTCTCTCTCAGTGGTATTTGCCCTAAACTACAAATTACGAAACAAAGATACAACCTTTATACTATCTAACAAAGAGCCTAAACCTTAAAGAATAAATAAAAATTCTAATCCTAGTCTTCGTCCTTTTCTTCTCTGATGAAAATAGTATTTATAGGGAAAAACCAGAAGGGAGAGGTCGTAGGAAGATTGGGGGAGCAAACGCTTCCCCAACAAAGCCACAGAAACGCGGCTAGGGCCTCGTTTTCGCGGCCCTGGTGTGGCCAGATGGCCACACCCAATTGGGAGATGCTCCTGGTTTGGTGATTCTTCCATATCTTCTACTGGTTTTTTTATTTCTGCCCCAGGATTTAACGAAACAGCCTTTGATTGTTGACTTCAACCGCTTGATTTGAGAGGATCATTTCAACCGGTTTTCAACTTCTCTGATTTGCCAATATTTGCCCTGATTCCCTGATTTCAAATTTATTTTGAATTAAATCAGAATTTGATGGGCTTTTGGGCTTGTTTCTCTTTCCTTTCTTTTAGAAATGGGCCTATATTTAACAAAGAAGAATAAGACTTATTAATAGAATTTATTAGATAAAAAGTATGATAATGTGACAATGTATATGCAATATATGTGACAGATCAGTTTTGTCATCATGAAAAAGGGGGAGATTATTGGCCCAAAGTCCCATCACTCTAGTTTTGATGATGATTAACTCATGTAGTTATAGTTTACTAATGATCTTGTATTTATATAGTTTCAATTATTTATCAATATATTAGTAGGTTTCTGGCTTCAACAAAGGAGTTTTGAAGCTAACACATGTAGATTTAAGAGCTCGCGCGTCAAGATCGCATCTAGTACTCAGTTGGAGTCAAGCTCTTTGGATCGTATTTGGATCGTGTCGTCTTAAAGATGAAGATCGACAAGAAGACTTCGGTTTGTTTAAGTTTAGTTTGTGTTTAGATCTTATGTAAAGATAGATAGTATTGATATGCTCAAGTTCACACGCACACAAGTTTGATATGATTGGTTTTCAGTTTAATCGGTTTTTGTTTTTATATAAACATATATATGATTTTCATGAATAAATAGAATCAAAACAAGTTTAAATGTATATTGGATTTGATCTATATACATCTGTGCTTTACATATTTGGAAAAACTTATTTTGAGGATTCTATTCATGTGTTTAGAGTTTTTTATTTAACTTGGATTTGATGTCAAAAACATAGATATATCTACTACATGTGTATTGGACTCTATCCATATACAATATGCTTCAAAAAAGTTTAAACATCTTGTTTTTGTATTTAGTCAAGTTTTGAAAAAATTAGATTTCCATTTCAAAGTTGATTTTTGGAAAATACGATTTTTGCGTTTAAGCCTAATTCCAATATCACAAAAATGGTTCAAATAGTTTGTAATATGTGTTAATTTTTTGTCACACATATTTATTATTCAAATATCTTACAGGAAAATATTTTTGTGAAATTTAATGCATTTATGGGATTTAATTGGTATTTAGTTAACCAAGTTTTTAGACCAGAATTTCAGCCAGACTTAGCTGGAGATCGACCGGACGGTCGATCAAACTAAGAGTCGGTCGATCGGTCTGGTTGACCGATGTGCACACTGATACGTGCACGGACCAGCCTAGAAAGCTGGTTAGCCACGCGGTCGGCCGACTGAAAGCACCCAGCTCTCGGGTACGGCCGGTCGATCGGGCGATCGACCGCTAGGCTTGGCCCGGTTGACCGGGTAGTCGATCGGAGGCACAACGGTCAGAAATATGACCATTGGGTCGGTCGACCAGGCGGTCGACCGGAAGGGCATTTCTGCCCTTTCAACCTGCCAATGGCTAGTTTTTGAGATTAGCTATAAATAAGCCATCTCTTGGGCTGATTTCACCAAGAATTTTTAGAGGTTCTCTTCCCATCTTATAAGAGTTTTTCAGCAAGTTTAAAAGAGTTTTTGTGGTTAAAAGATTTATCTTTTTATTTGTTTTCAAATGTTAGAAAAATTAAGAAAAAATAGAGTATTTGGGAAATTGGTTTTGATCTTCATTCTATCTTCTTCTAGTATTTTTTCCAAGTGTTTTCTTTGTGTTTTAATTTTCAAACACCTTATTTTCTTACACTTGAGCTATCATCTCTATCCTATCTATAGGATCTTGTTTTGTGAGAAAAATTGGTTTGTGGTCCATTGAGATCACCAAGGGTTGTTTCTGATCTTTGTGATCACCTAGAGTTGTAAACTTTCCTTTGCTTTGGGTTTGTGTTCATCCCTCTTGTGCAGAGGTGATTGAGATTGTAATTTGGGTTTGTGGTTATCCCTATTGTGAAGAGGTGATTGTGATTGGTGTTGGCTTAGTGCCTTATCCCTCTTCTGTAGAGGTGATTGCTGTTTGGCTTTGCGCCCATCCCTCTAAATGTAGAGGTGATTGCTGTTGTGCCTAACCTTTTGCGTGGAGGTTGTTTTGTTAGAGAGAGGAGTTGAGTATTCCTAGTTTGTAATTACCAAATCCTCAGTGGATTTTCCTGTGTGGGAGGTCCTGTGTGGACATATAGCGGTAATCCTTCTGTGTGAAGGCGGGGACGTAGAGCCGTGACTCGAACCTCGAAACATATCTCGGTGTTTGCGATTGTTTCACTATCTCTAAACTCTCTCTTAATCTTACATTGCATCATATTGTTCATATCATATATGCTTGGTATTGATTGTGTGTTACACTTGTGTTGAACCAAGAGAGTTTTATATAACATTTCAACTCTTATTTAGAGGAATCTAGAGGAGTTAGTCCAGAGCCCTTCACCGGGAATTCGGCTACACTCTTTGGTTACACTTAGTGTGTTGCAATTAGTTTTTAATTTCACATTATTTATCATTAGATTAGCCATACACCTATTCACCCCCCTCTAGGTGTATTTTCATTTAATCCTAATTATTGTCTAATTTATATGCAAGCCCATTGCTAAAGGAAAGGAAAGAGAAACGAGCCCAAAAGCCCATCAAAATTCTGATTTAATTCAGAATTAATTCAAAATCAGAAAATTAGGGCAGAGCATGGCAAATTAGAGAAATTAAAAATTGGTTAAAATAAATATTTCAAAATCAATTGGTTAAAGCAAAGATCAAAGACAGTTTCATCAAATGCAGGGGCTGAAACGGGAAATCCAGATCCAGATAAAGACAAATCACTGAATAAGGAGATGTACCCCTCGGGTGTCGCCACCTGACCACATCCAGGCCGCGAAAACGTTTCACGGCTTTGTTGATTCAGTTGGGGGAGCGTTTGCTCCCCTTATCTTCGTACGCTCCTCCCCATTGGGTTTTGCATATAAATATTGGGTTTTTCAAATATCAGAAGATGACCAAGCAGAGAGTTGAATTTAGGCTATTCTATAGTTTATAACTTAGGTTTTTAGTTTTCTTTATGTAAATTTTATTTTCTTTATGTAGCTGAGAGGAGAGAAGACTTTCATGGGGAAATGAGAGCAAGCTTGTATCGAGGGTGACACCGGTGTAAGTAATCTTTTCTTTCATTGTTATTTGAATCGAATCGAAGTTTTCTTTTCTATTTCTATTCTTGTTTTTGTTTGCTTCCCTCTTCTGTGTTTGTGAATCCAAATAACTCTGATGCCTCAAAGTTGCCATGCCCTTGCAAGTACCGTTGATGGTTATGGTGATGGATATCCATTTCTATGGTAGTATAGCTTGTCCCTTCATTTCATAGTGTAAATCGAGAATGGAGAAGATTCTATTTATCATACTTCGCTCACCTTTAAATAAAGGTACATCATTGATACGGGTCAAAGGTAAGCAGGCGCCGAAGAGGTAAGTAAGTTTTTTAGCTTTTAACTTTCTTTTCTTTTAATTTTAGTTTAGATCACCAACACCACAATCTACCAACTCTTTTATCCACCTTCTCAATCTACCACTTTCTTCCTAAAATTTAACCTATTTTTTCTTTTCTTTATAAAGAACTAAAAGAAGATCTTTAACCATTGAATGTAATTTAAAAGAGAACTTGCTAAAAAAGCTTCCATCACAAGTCCCTCCTTGTGAATCACGACCCGCATAGCAACTTGCTATAGCGGTAGAATTGAGTACTTGCACATACTATTTTTAAGTTCTAAAATTCTGTATTTTCTGTGTGCAAGCTCTAAACTCAATCAAATTTTGGCACCGTTGCCGAGGAGGGATGATAAGTAATTTTATTTTTAAGTTTACATTTTTGGTTAACCTTCTTCTTTGGTTTTGGTGTACAACTTTAACAACAAGAAAATTTTTGCTGCAGTGGACATATAAGTGGCCCTGGACTCTGCTCAAGAAAGCAGAGCCTAGTAGCCCTCAGATTTGCTACATTTCAGTAGCAAACTGAGTGAACTACTAACCTGTATTCTGCAGGTTGGCTGTATTGCAAAACTGAATTTCTGTAGCTTTTTATTTCCTTATTTGTCTCACTGTACATACTTTCTAACCTCAACAGTAAAATGATGTTTGTTAAATGCTAAAAAATAGTTTAGACCTATATTTAGGCATGTGTCTAATTCGTTTACATTTTATATTACTATTGAAGGGTGCTGGAGCAAAAGGTACATATGCATAGCATAAGTTTAGGAAACATTCTTGAGTGACTATTTGCTTGTTGAATGTTACTTTTCTATATCGTGCACACTTTGCACAATCAATCTTAAGGGCTTATACTATAAACAAGATAAGGTTAGGAAGTCATTACCCTCCCTTAGCCAACAAATAATTTTCTCACTCACTAACCCAAACCTAACTAAAACTGAGTAGACGTTGGCCCTAGGGACATCTTGGACTCATATAGGAGACTGACCTAAGGGGAAAGTTGATTTGAATTTGACTCTTATTAAATTAGTGTCTAAGGTTGGGGATTGAGGGGCGAAACCCCAAAGGTTGGTGGTTTGGCATAATTAGGGTCGTTGTTTAGGTACAAATACCTCCCATCAATCTTGCCCTCCCTGGCCGATTAACTTGTGGTTAGATTCGGCAATATATCCCCCATGGACAGTCTAACCAGTTAGGAGTCATCAAAGTCTAAGGTCTACCTTAACTTAGGTTAGATTTTTTTTTTTATGTATTTGCTTATTTGTTTGTTTTTCTTTATTTGTGTTTGACATTTCTTGTGTGATATAGCTTATAACAATAATTTTTTCAATTTTAATGGTAATCCATATTTCACCCCATTTGACTCGGATAATTCCAACTAGATTTTTTACAATATAAACTAACCAAATACACCGGGTTAGACTTATCCGAGTCAATACAACCCATGCCCCCAATCTTATGACCATAATTTCTAAAATAATTCCAACTCTTCACAGAGTCAATGGGGATTCACCCTCCCGAGTCCAATTTTCAACCAACTTGTCCTCCTTATCCACCTTATCCATAATTTTCACAATATTCATTACCCGATTTTGCTTCCTATGCTCCTTTTCTAGACTAACCCATTGAAGAAAAATCCGAGCTAGAAAAGAGTATAGAAGCCATGCGGAGCTGAACGAAAATTTTAGGCCTCCCTAATTCCATAATATTTTCAAAATTCATACTCAGTTTCACCAGTTCAAAATAGAAAATCATCAATCTTGGAAATGAGTATGCGTGAGTCCGAGAAACAATCACAAAAATTTGATGGACTCATGGTTTCACCACAAATTCCAAAACAAAACTTCATCTTTTCAAGTCCAATCGCAACAAAATAATGAACCAATCAACTTTGAAAAGTTGCTTAAAGCCATGACTCACGCTCAGATCACTCATAATCATGACATAGATATAATGGTCAAAACTCTTCATTCTCACCCTTTGACCATTCCTTATGTTGCTAACCATTATGTTAGAGCAACAGAATCATGTTGTATTGGAAAACAAGATTCCATTTCAGCACACCCATTTGAACTTGCCCAAACTCCAAATTTTGAAAATCACATTGACATTTTGGCAAGTTATCCCTTTCCTGAAATTGAACTTGAGAATGAATATGATCCTGAACCTCAACTTGGTAATTCAATTCTACTTCCTAATTCAATAATGACTCCGATGTCTTCACCTGATTTCAATCCTTCCCAGAATCCGCATTGGATCCTGTGCCTGTCCATCAAGAAATTGAATCACCAATCTTTTAGGATCATTATATTGAACTTGACCAATTTCATATTTTTGAAAATCCTATTGACAAATTGGTAACTTCTCATTTTTACGAAATTGAACTCAATGATGAATGTGACCTTGAGTCTCAAATTTGTGATCCAGTTTTTGAATCAATATTGACCCCCTTTTGCTACCTGATTTGAGCAATATTTTTGAGTCAGTTTTGATTCCCATTACCTGTCATTCTTGAACTTGAATCACCAATCTTAGAAAGTCAAATTCCATTATGGGAAAATGAATGTGGACTTGAGTTTCAACTTTTTGATTTGAACCCACTTCCTAAACAAATTTTGACTTCTGAACTTTTACTTGACTTCAGTCATTTTCCTAAGTCGATTATAGCTCATGCCCTTCCTGATTCTAGATCAACATTCCATCTTTTCATACTCCATTTTGGGACAAAGGTGTTAATAATAATAACTCTGAAATTAGTTTGAAAATTTAAAAATTAGATGGGGTAAAATTCTTAATAAAATTCATTCATATATACATCATTTTAGTGGATTGTATTAGAGAGATTTCTGGTGGGTTCCGCTAAACTCCACGCAAATTAGATTGAGCCGTATTTCGTGGACCAATCAGACCACCACCGGAACCACCACCTTAAGGTAATAGTTTCCTTCCCTTTCTTCTTTTTCATGCATCTATGCATTAATTCATACATTGAGAATAATGCATGAGATAGGTGCGGGGGAGGGTTCTACCATAACTTAGGTTTTCTTTTTATTATCAAAAAAAATTAAAATTTCTTTACTTTTAAAATTTTTTTTGAAAATAGAAACAATATTTTGACATATTTTTTGTAAGAAATTAAGTCAATTTTAAGGAATAGGAGAATCATAATTAGGATTTCTTATACTTGGACAAAATAAGATTATTTGTTTGATTTTCAAGGTTAGGAAGATTATTCGGAAAAGTAATTTAGCCTTGGTTTTTACCTTGATGATATATGCATACTTTATACACTTACACACTTAGGGTTCAAAAACAAAAATTCTTATGCCTTATTAAAAAAATAAAAAGAAAAAGAAAAAATAATATAAATAAAAATCCTCTGATTAAGCTGGGTATTTGTGCATCATAAAGCATAAGTATTCACGCCTAAAAGTGATTCATATAATAAAATTCTTAGTTTTGTGGCCTTGTTTGCTCGAGTCCTTAAGTCCTTGGGGTGTCTTCTCACTGGTCATTTGGTTTGGGAGTCACCGATTAAAGGCTCGTTATATGGTAGATTAGAAAGCTTAATAGAACTAAGAAATAACACCACCAAAAATAAAAAAAAAATAAATAAATAAGGCATAAGAGTTAGGGTTAAAGAACCCTTAATCAAAATTCCACGGTCACGAAGGTGCATATGACTAGGGTAAAGTAATAGACTAGATGAGAAGTACAATTTGACTCCTTACTTTGATTGATAACAAATTTTTGAATAGAAACTAAGTTTAAGAATAAAAAAATCGGTTTTCCTATAACTTATACATTACTTAATTCTTACGATAGTATTTAAAAAAATTTTCTCTTTCAAAATGTGTTTCCAAAATACTAACATTTTTCTTTTTCTTTATGGATTTTGTGGGTGCAATCCATTGAAAACCCTCACGAGACAAAACTCGTCCTCTAGGAAAAACTTAGTGGTTTAATGGCTTGTTGCACATGCTCAGTGCAATCGCGTGACGTGCGAAAGTGGTCTAATAATTTTGATTAGTTTTGTTGTTTTGCAAGAGGACGAGCAAAAGATAGGTATGGGGGCGTGATCGATCGATGATATTACACATTCATTGTCACATTCTCATACTTATTATATAATAAGCTCTGCTTTTATTCCTAATTATTGTCTAATTTATATGCAGGCCCATTGGTAAAGGAAAGGAAAGAGAAACGAGCCTAAAAGCCCATCAAAATTCTGATTTAATACAGAATTAGTTTGAAATCAGAAAATCAGGGCAGATTATGGCAAATCAGAGAAGATAAAAACCAGTTAAAAGAAATCTTCCAAAATCAATTGGTTAAAGACAAAGATCAAAGGCAGTTTCGTCAAATCCAAGAGCTAAAACGGGAAATCCAGAACCAGATAAAGACAAATCACTGAATAAGGAGCTGTACCCCCCGGTGTGGCCACCTAGCCACACCCAGGCCACGAAAACACGACCAAAGCCGCGTTTTTGTGGCTTTGTTGATTCGGTTGGGGGAGCGTTTGCTCCCCCTATCTTTGTACGCTCCTCCCCGTTGGGTTTAGCCTATAAATACTGAGTTTTTCAGAGATCAGAGGATGGCCAAGCAGAGGTAGAATTTAGGCTATTTATAGTTTGCAACTTAGATTTTTAGTTTTCTTTTATGCAATTTTTATTTTCTTTATGTAACTGAGAGGAGAGGAGACTTTCGTAGAGGAATGAGAACAAGCTTGTACTGAGGGTGACACCGGTGTAAGAAATCTTTTCTTTCATTATTATTTGAATCGAATTGAAGTTTTCTTTTCTTTTCTATTCTTGTTTTTGTTTGCTTCCTTCTTCTATGTTTGTGAATCCAGATGACTCCGATAGCCTCGAAGTTGCCTTGCCCTTGCAAGTGTCGTTGATGGCTTATGATGATGGATATCCACTTCTATGGTAGTATAGCTTTCACCTTCATTTTATAGTATAAATTGGGAATGGGAAAGATCCTATATGTCATACTTTGCTCGCCTTCAAAAAAGGTACATCGTCGATACGGGTCAAAGGTAAGCAGGCGTCGAAGAGGTAAGTAAGTTTTTTAGGTTTTAACTTTCTTTTCTTTTAATTTTAGTTTAGATCACCAACACTACAATCTACCAACTCTTTTATCTACTCTTTTCATTTTCTTTATATATATCCATTTTCTATTTTCTCCACCTTCTCAATCTACCACTTTCTTCCTAACTTAACTTTAACCTTTTTTTCTTTTCTTTTAAAGAACTAAAAGAAGATCTTTAACTATTGAATGTAACTTAAAAGAGAACTTGCTAAAAAAGGTTCAATCGCTAGCCCCTCCTTGTAGATCACGACCCGCATAGCCACTTTCTATTGCGGTAGAGTTGAGTACTTTGCACATTCTATTCTAAGTTCTGAAATTCTGTATTTTTGTATGCAGGTAAAATCTCAATCAACAATACTCATTCACTAGGATAACCTAGGAGATTAACGGCTTGTTGCACGAGTTAAGTGCAACCGTGATTCATACAAAAGTGAGTTAGATTTTTTTTTAGGATTTTTGATTTTTTTCTTTTTAAATTAGGGTTTTTCTCGAGGACTAACAAAAGTTAGTATGGGGGTGATAACTGTGATTTTCATGTATATTTTACATTATTTTTATACTTATTTTTGCAACATTTAATCCTATGTGGATAGTTTTATTTATGATTTTGCAGATATAAAGTTAAAGGCAATTTTGGAGAAAAACCCGAAAAGCGATGAAAAGAAGAGTTACAACATGAAAATCACTAATACAGAGGCCCATATATGAACTCAGAGAGTAAAATAGGATCTACACATGGGTATAAAGTAGCCACATAAATTTCAGATTCAAAGGATGAACGTAGACGGTTGATTGGCTGTCTGGACGGCTAATTGGCCGTTGACTGCCGACTACAATTCAAACAGAGGCTAGCCCAGATTCCTACAACAGTTCAAACTGGAGACATTTTAGTATTTTAAAAGTCTAAATCAGATGATTCAATATGATATAAAAAGATAATTGAAATGTCTACAATTCTTGTGCTGACAACTTTTTTCAGTTTAATCATATGACGGTCATTTTAAGCAATTACCGCCAGTTGGCTAAAACACAAGTCCGAATCAAATTACAACATCATGTGTAAGTTGGATTTAGAGTCCTATGGTGTCTCCTATTAGAATATGGCTCTGAGATCTATATAAAAGATTACTGTCTCTTGTAATTACAGAATCAAATCATAAAAAATTAGCTTTAGAAATTAGGTTTTAGTTTTTTGCTGTAGATAATCTTTCTTATATAAAATTTGGTTTTTGGAGAATTATGGGCAGAATGTAGAAGAAGAAGATCAGAAGGAGGCATCAACACTGACAAATTTGTAAAATCACCTAGAGTGGGTGAATTGATGATGGCGAAAAGTAATGACAAACAATGCGAAATTAAAAGAACTAACTAAGCTATCTGGAAATATAACACTAACAAGAGCAATTCAACAATTCCATGCACATAAAGCAATGTAGCACAAGAGATATCAATTATGTAAGTTTAAACACAATAATAGCATGCGAGATATAAAGAGTGAGTGGAGTTGAGAAATAAAGAGAAAGCAATCGCAAACGCAAGGATATGTTTCGAGGTTCGAGTCACTTGCTTTACGTCCTCGCCTTCACCGCTATGAAAGATTTTCACTATTAACGATCCCGCAAGATCACCAACTCGTACAAGTTTCCGCAAGAACTCCCGGACCTGCAAGTCCCTCACTCGGTACCGCAACACCTACAGTCTGTAATACCCCGTTCCCGGAATACGTACTTAGTTGCGTATTCAGATTTTCCGATCGTATTTTTCGATTTGTTTCATGTATTTGTTTTGCTTTATGAATTCCTTATATGATTGTTTTGTCTTGGATTTGGATTCGTGGACTCGGAGTCAGTCCCAGTCCGAACCAGGAACTCGATTATAGTATATTATTCGATTTGGTCTTTCCGGTGATTAGATTTGACCGATTTTAGTTTTAAATACCATTTTCCATTATTATATATTTTCTATGATTTTCTAGATTTTTCCGGAATTAAAATGAATTTCTTCAAAACCGGTGTCGGCCAGTGCCGCTGACCGATTCCTAGATTTTTAATTCTTAAACGGTTTGGAATTTCTAAATGATTCTTTAGACATTATTCCTTAGAATCATATTTTTTACCTACATTCTTTTTCTGAGGATTTTATGAATTTATGGATATTCCACCGGAGTCAGTAGATAACCGATTCCAGTATTTTTATTTCACAAACAGTTAGGAATTTCTAGATGGTTCTTTAGACTTTAATTCTTAGAATCACATTTCTTATTTAAATACTTTTTCTGAGGATTTTATGATTTTATGAAAATTCCTTCGGAGTCGGTAGGTAACTGATTCTGGGATTTTTAGTTTTAAAACTATAAAGTATTTCTTAAAACGGATTTCACTATGTTTCTTAATATAATATTCTTGATTTTTGATATTTATTTCGGGTCGTTCCGAGATACTTGATTTCGGGATGCATCCGGTATTTTCCCGAAAGATTTCCGCATCCATGACTTAAACCCAGGAATCCGCCACTTTCATTATTTTCATTTTCCTTTCCAAGAAAATATCTTCTCTTTCCAATTCCTTTTCCTTTTCCTAATTTCTTTATTTCCTTTAGCTTCCTCCATAAGCTTTCATTTTCATCCACACACTTCCTTTAATTCTCCACCACACAATATTTCCACCTCACCAACTTCCACACACTTCTTCTCCACCTCACCCCTCACCATGGCAAGCCCCCATTGGCCAAGAGAACCACCTCATCCTCCACTTTGCAAATAAGCCCCTCCCTTTTTATTATTTGCAACTCCTTCACAAATTCCAAAACCTATAAATACCCTTCCTTCTCCATTTCAATTCCTTTTTCTCTCTTCATCACTTCACCAAGATATTAGCCTCCACCTAAACTCCTCCTCATCTCTTCACCACAACCACCACCACAACCCTCCTTTGGATTTGAACCGTAGCTTCCTTCGTCGATCGTATCGCCGTGGATCCTTTTGGTGGTATTGTCGACCTCGATCTTTCCGAACGTGTAGAGCTTCCAATAACCGTTCCATGTGAGTATTCCTACTCACCAACACTTGTCTAATTCTTTGTATATTCATGTTTCCATATCATATAGGTTTGTATCTTCAACATCATGCCATTTGATTACCAAACACAACCACACAAAAATCTGATTTTTAGACCAACAGCAGCAGTTTTCAGGAGTCCGGTCGACCGATAGTCGACCGGCAGTCGACCGACGTGCACAGCGTGCACGTTGGAATTAGTCCGGTCGACCGGCAGTCGACCGGAAGTCGACCGACCAAACCTGGAGCTCACGGCCTTGTATCGGTCGACCGGCAGTCGACCGATCACTCGACCGACCTGTATTTTCGGTCGACCGGAAGTCGACCGACAGGCGACCGTCCTGGCACTGTTAGTGTACCGGTCGACCGGCCATTGACCCCAGTCGACCGTTAGTCTGTTTTAGGCCAAAATCTGTTTTCCTGTGGAAAAGTCCTAATTCTTTAGAACCCTGTGTTAGTCGACTTAGGGTATCTGTTAGTTGACTTAGGGCCACTATTGGTCGACTACCCCATTTCTCCTAGTCGACCAACTTCTTTATTAGTCGACCACCTATTCCACCTAGACGACTAACCTTGCCTATCTGTTATAATTGATTCCCTTCTTGAAACTGAACCCTACCCTCTAGACTTACATCACATATAGGTATCACTTGACTTGTCACTTGACAAACATCGTCTTCCATTCTTTCTCTCTCATCTTCACTCTACATATTTATATCGCAGGTTATGGCGCATCCCGAACTTCAGTGGATTACGGATATTTCGGTATATTGGTGACTCAGGCGAGTGTTCTCACTCGCTACCCTCTTGCTTTACCATTCCATTGATTATGATAGTATTCTCGCTCTAGTCTTCATGTGTTGTATTTCATGCTTTATATCTTTTATTGCTTTATGCTATGCGTGGCCGACCCTTCGTGGTCGTTGGACTTGTTGGACTTTGGACCATTGCTTTTACATTACCACTTGGCATTATTTTAGACCTGTCAGTATGTGCTACCATTTATCATATGTATATCACTTGGCAACTGTGTTATCATCTAACCACCTGCCATGCCACTATTGGCAAGACCCTTTTTTTATGTCATGACTTACCTGACTACTATCCATTCTTGATATGCTTGGTTGTTTACTAAATATCACCACTCTGTCATGCTATCACTTGACACCCAGCATGATGACTTGACTTGTGATTATCATCTTTACGGGGACCTTGACTTATGATTCTGTGTCATGATCAGTGACCTGTTTTCCTGCTTTACATGCAGTGACCTGACTATATAGTACTTATGTACTCCTAATTTCCTGATCATGTCCATTTCCTGTTATTCCCGTAAAGTGATAATTAAACTAATAAATCCTAAAAAGGACCAACTTGTATTGGGTCGGGGGAAACATGCGGATATCGATATGTGTTCGTGTTTACAGTGGCATTAGGTTGTGCACTATATATCCGGTCTGACCTGTGGTACTCCAGGGGACCGAGGGGAGAGCTGGCTCCCTTATTCCTGATTGATAGGGCATGCATAAGTCCCTCCTGAAAGGCCTTGCGGCTGGTTCCGTCACCATGCACCGGAACACCCTGTGACCGTGGTCCAGGGCATGCACGGGACCCACTGTAAACATAGTTCGTTGATACAACCGCTGTTTCCAATAACAACCTCGACTTGCTTATATATGGATGTATGTGAGTTGGCCGTACACCGAGCCACATACCTAGATATATGGGTAAGACGAGTAATAATAAAGTGTCATAATAACCGGCTCTTTAAGTTGTAAGTAGAGGTATGTGGAATGGGACGCATACCAAAGCCTACATCTTAAATAGCTATGAATTTGTGCTGTGCCTTACCGTATTTGCTTTTCCCGGACTTTATATCGGATTTCATGTTTTATGAGTATTATGTGTAGCTCGAGTTTTATGATGCTTATGTTATACCTGTTCTTATATATATACTTCATTTGTGTTCTAACCCTCCTGTCTTCTGAGTTTGATACTTGTGTTCCTCCTGGCTCGCCACCCGGCTTTGTATCCTACTCGCCTGGGGAGTTTCACTGACTCCCCTGGATTCTCACGTCCAGGTTATGGAGCTAGGAGCGGGTGGATTCTCCCAGTTGCTGTTCAGAGTAGCGTAGCGGTAGCGTGGAGCTTCAGCCGAACTTTCAGAGCCACATCCTTCCAGGCCCCCTGTATGCCTCTCGAGTTTCCTCTTAGCAACTCGTGAGTGCTCTTTTATACTCTTCACTTGTACAGTTCCTTGCATACTTGTATGTGAGCTCCCTTTTATACAGTTCATATATTGTATATCTTTTGTATTCCCGCATTTGCGCATACTTGTGATATGATATTCATGTAATATTGTGATCACTTCTGATGATAACTGTGTAATTGTATATATATGTTGGAATGTATAATGCACCATATGCTTCCGTACTCTGATTCTTGTCTGTACTGATGCTTAGCGTATATACGGGAAGGTACTTCGGACTTACGTATATACGTTGCAGTGACGTCCCCGTATCGCCGGGATCGGGGCGTTACAGGTTGGTATCAGAGCTTAGGCTCTAACTTCCTCAGTACGTCCAGACGGCAAATCAATGGTAAAGAGATTTGCAACTGGAATACATGAGTCTTGGTTATACATTCCAACTACAAGTGCAGAGTTATCTATTCTTGACTATCTTTCCTTTGATTTCAAATCCCTCCTTGACTATCTTTCCTTTGATTCCTAATTCCTCCTATCCTTTCCCTGTTTTGGTTTATGAAGCCTTATACTATCTTAAGATATGACTAGACTAGAGAGGTAGTGGCTGGTTCAGAATGAAGCTCTTATGTGATCTCTTCGGCCAACTTGATGAAGCTTGGTATTCTCCAGATCGATCTTGATCTGGCTATCTTTCAGAGGACAGCAGTTGGATTCTTAATTATCGGTCTTCTTTATTATGCTCAGGATTTTCGGGGTTTTCTTTATTACACAGCCACGACATCATCAGTATTCATTTATTTCACAGCCACGACATCATCAGTATTATTCAGCATTATTCTAAAGATTTATTACACAGCCACGACATCATCAGCCGGAAATGCAGAGTATGATTTTTATTCAGTTGACTTGAGAGCCCTACCTATAGTGCTTCATATCTTAATTGGTATAAATTCCAGCCTTTGTTCCCTTTGTGTTCAATTCACCCCTTAACGAAATTGCGAGGACGCAATTTTTTGTAAGGTGGGTGGATTGTAATACCCCGTTCCCGGAATACGTACTTAGTTGCGTATTCAGATTTTCCGATCGTATTTTTCGATTTGTTTCCTGTATTTGTTTTGCTTTATGAATTCCTTATATGATTGTTTTGTCTTGGATTTGGATTCGTGGACTCGGAGTCAGTCCCAGTCCGAACCAGGAACTCGATTATAGTATATTATTCGATTTGGTCTTTCCGGTGATTAGATTTGACCGATTTTAGTTTTAAATACCATTTTCCATTATTATATATTTTTTATGATTTTCTAGATTTTTCCGGAATTAAAATGAATTTCTTCAAAACCGGTGTCGGCCAGTGCCGCTGACTGATTCCTGGATTTTTAATTCTTAAACGGTTTGGAATTTCTAAATGATTCTTTAGACATTATTCCTTAGAATCATATTTTTTACCTACATTCTTTTTCTGAGGATTTTATGAATTTATGGATATTCCACCGGAGTCGGTAGATAACCGATTCCAGTATTTTTATTTCACAAACAGCTAGGAATTTCTAGATGGTTCTTTAGACTTTAATTCTTAGAATCACATTTCTTATTTAAATACTTTTTCTGAGGATTTTATGATTTTATGAAAATTCCTTCGGAGTCGGTAGGTAACTGATTCCGAGATTTTTAGTTTTAAAACTATAAAGTATTTCTTAAAACGGATTTCACTATGTTTCTTAATATAATATTCTTGATTTTTGATATTTATTTCGGGTCGTTCCGAGATACTTGATTTCGGGACGCATCCGGTATTTTCCCGAAAGATTTCCGCATCCATGACTTAAACCCAGGAATCTGCCACTTTCATTATTTTCATTTTCCTTTCCAAGAAAATATCTTCTCTTTCCAATTCCTTTTC
Organism: Agave tequilana; assembly: GCA_038442645.1. Taxonomy (NCBI): domain Eukaryota; kingdom Viridiplantae; phylum Streptophyta; class Magnoliopsida; order Asparagales; family Asparagaceae; genus Agave; species Agave tequilana. The sequence goes on from JAVJIF010007481.1 coordinate 157,611, forward strand.
CTTTTCCTAATTTCTTTATTTCCTTTAGCTTCCTCCATAAGCTTTCATTTTCATCCACACACTTCCTTTAATTCTCCACCACACAATATTTCCACCTCACCAACTTCCACACACTTCTTCTCCACCTCACCCCTCACCATGGCAAGCCCTCATTGGCCAAGAGAACCACCTCATCCTCCACTTTGCAAATAAGCCCCTCCCTTTTTATTATTTGCAACTCCTTCACAAATTCCAAAACCTATAAATACCCTTCCTTCTCCATTTCAATTCCTTTTTCTCTCTTCATCACTTCACCAAGATATTAGCCTCCACCTAAACTCCTCCTCATCTCTTCACCACAACCACCACCACAACCCTCCTTTGGATTTGAACCGTAGCTTCCTTCGTCGATCGTATCGCCGTGGATCCTTTTGGTGGTATTGTCGACCTCGATCTTTCCGAACGTGTAGAGCTTCCAATAACCGTTCCATGTGAGTATTCCTACTCACCAACACTTGTCTAATTCTTTGTATATTCATGTTTCCATATCATATAGGTTTGTATCTTCAACATCATGCCATTTGATTACCAAACACAACCACACAAAAATCTGATTTTTAGACCAACAGCAGCAGTTTTCAGGAGTCCGGTCGACCGACAGTCGACCGGCAGTCGACCGACGTGCACAGCGTGCACGTTGGAATTAGTCCGGTCGACCGGCAGTCGACCGGAAGTCGACCGACCAAACCTGGAGCTCACGGCCTTGTATTGGTCGACCGGCAGTCGACCGATCACTCGACCGACCTGTATTTTCGGTCGACCGGAAGTCGACCGACAGGCGACCGTCCTGGCACTGTTAGTGTACCGGTCGACCGGCCATTGACCCCAGTCGACCGTTAGTCTGTTTTAGGCCAAAATCTGTTTTCCTGTGGAAAAGTCCTAATTCTTTAGAACCCTGTGTTAGTCGACTTAGGGTATCTGTTAGTTGACTTAGGGCCACTATTGGTCGACTACCCCATTTCTCCTAGTCGACCAACTTCTTTATTAGTCGACCACCTATTCCACCTAGACGACTAACCTTGCCTATCTGTTATAATTGATTCCCTTCTTGAAACTGAACCCTACCCTCTAGACTTACATCACATATAGGTATCACTTGACTTGTCACTTGACAAACATCGTCTTCCATTCTTTCTCTCTCATCTTCACTCTACATATTTATATCGCAGGTTATGGCGCATCCCGAACTTCAGTGGATTACGGATATTTCGGTATATTGGTGACTCAGGCGAGTGTTCTCACTCGCTACCCTCTTGCTTTACCATTCCATTGATTATGATAGTATTCTCGCTCTAGTCTTCATGTGTTGTATTTCATGCTTTATATCTTTTATTGCTTTATGCTATGCGTGGCCGACCCTTCGTGGTCGTTGGACTTGTTGGACTTTGGACCATTGCTTTTACATTACCACTTGGCATTATTTTAGACCTGTCAGTATGTGCTACCATTTATCATATGTATATCACTTGGCAACTGTGTTATCATCTAACCACCTACCATGCCACTATTTGGCAAGACCCTTTTTTTATGTCATGACTTACCTGACTACTATCCATTCTTGATATGCTTGGTTGTTTACTAAATATCACCACTCTGTCATGCTATCACTTGACACCCAGCATGATGACTTGACTTGTGATTATCATCTTTACGGGGACCTTGACTTATGATTCTGTGTCATGATCAGTGACCTGTTTTCCTGCTTTACATGCAGTGACCTGACTATATAGTACTTATGTACTCCTAATTTCCTGATCATGTCCATTTCCTGTTATTCCCGTAAAGTGATAATTAAACTAATAAATCCTAAAAAGGACCAACTTGTATTGGGTCGGGGGAAACATGCGGATATCGATATGTGTTCGTGTTTACAGTGGCATTAGGTTGTGCACTATATATCCGGTCTGACCTGTGGTACTCCAGGGGACCGAGGGGAGAGCTGCTCCCTTATTCCTGATTGATAGGGCATGCATAAGTCCCTCCTGATAGGCCTTGCGGCTGGTTCCGTCACCATGCAACGGAACACCCTGTGACCGTGGTCCCGGGCATGCACGGGACCCACTGTAAACATAGTTCGTTGATACAACCGCTGTTTCCAATAACAACCTCGACTTGCTTATATATGGATGTATGTGAGTTGGCCGTACACCGAGCCACATACCTAGATATATGGGTAAGACGAGTAATAATAAAGTGTCATAATAACCGGCTCTTTAATTTGTAAGTAGAGGTATGTGGAATGGGACGCATACCAAAGCCTACATCTTAAATAGCTATGAATTTGTGCTGTGCCTTACCGTATTTGCTTTTCCCGGACTTTATATCGGATTTCATGTTTTATGAGTATTATGTGTAGCTCGAGTTTTATGATGCTTATGTTATACCTGTTCTTATATATATACTTCATTTGTGTTCTAACCCTCCTGTCTTCTGAGTTTGATACTTGTGTTCCTCCTGGCTCGCCACCCGGCTTTGTATCCTACTCGCCTGGGGAGTTTCACTGACTCCCCTGGATTCTCACGTCCAGGTTATGGAGCTAGGAGCGGGTGGATTCTCCCAGTTGCTGTTCAGAGTAGCGTAGCGGTAGCGTGGAGCTTCAGCCGAACTTTCAGAGCCACATCCTTCCAGGCCCCCTGTATGCCTCTCGAGTTTCCTCTTAGCAACTCGTGAGTGCTCTTTTATACTCTTCACTTGTACAGTTCCTTGCATACTTGTATGTGAGCTCCCTTTTATACAGTTCATATATTGTATATCTTTTGTATTCCCGCATTTGCGCATACTTGTGATATGATATTCATGTAATATTGTGATCACTTCTGATGATAACTGTGTAATTGTATATATATGTTGGAATGTATAATGCACCATATGCTTCCGTACTCTGATTCTTGTCTGTACTGATGCTTAGCGTATATACGGGAAGGTACTTCGGACTTACGTATATACGTTGCAGTGACGTCCCCGTATCGCCGGGATCGGGGCGTTACACAGTCCAAGCCCGCAATCTCGCTCGAAGTCGCAGTCTCTATAACTTCTCAAATACAAGAAAGGGTGATCTCTCTTAGATCACAAAGGCTCACAAACAATTCCTATAACCAAGTTTGATGAAGTGGAGCTTAGAGATTGTGAGTGTGAGAAAAGCTTGAGGAGTTTAGATTTAAAGCTCAAAGTTAGAAATAAGAGTTTGCAATTTTGGCTTAAATATGAATTCTTTTGAAAATATATTGTAAATCTCTTGGAAATACTGATTTAACACTTAGAAAAAATTCTTAGGGTTTATTTACAGTAGCCCTATTTATAGAGGACCAAAATAGCTGATAGGAATCTAAAATAGTCGTTATTAATTAACCTAGAAAAGACAGATTTATAATATAGTCGTTTGGAGTTAATCCAGGCTTAATCAAGTCTGTCAATTGATCGGTCGGTTGATAGCCAATGGTCATATTTCTAACCGATCAGGATAGCGATCGACCAGGCTGTCAGCGGGGCAGTCGATCAAGCAACCCAAATAGAGAGCACAGCTCTCAACTGTCGACAGTCAGTCGACTGATACACAAACAGAGAGCAGACATCTATACGCAGTCGACTAGGCAGTCGATCGACGTGCACAAGCCATGCTTATGCATTCAGTGCAAGACCGATCGACCGCTCGGTCGATCAATAGAGCATTCAGCTCTGCTTGTCGGTTGACCGGGCGATCAATCAGCAAAGGCCAAAAATCATACTTAGACATATTTTTGAAATCCTATTTAAGTATCCATTTAAATACTTTGAAAACTCTTTATAGGAATAAGTTCACGTAAATTCTTTATAGCTCAAACATGTGTGATCATAGATCAACATAAAGTTTGAACTTCTTTTTGTAAATTTTAAAATACTCTTCAAATATTCTTTTCCAAATCCATAAATCCATAAATACCATTTTGAAAACATTCTAAGCTATCAAAAATCTTTTAAAGATTTTCGAATAGAAATGAATGACTTTTTTATGTGTGTGTGTGTGTGTGAATCTCATGAGCAATCCAAATCTCTAAAACTTGATTTTAACAAAATTAAATCTTACATTGTATAAAAGAAAAAAATTCTTCTTGAATGCTTCAATTTGCATCTCATCTTGATCTCTTAAGCTTGACTCTATCTTTGAGTTCTAGATGTGTTTTTGGTGCTTAAGCTCTTGAATCAACTTGACATTAGCTTCAAAACTTGACTTGTGAGTCTTTTGAAGAAGCTAAATATAAAACCACAATTCTCATATACTTGTAACTTAAATAATCAAAAATCATTATTACAAATAACCACATGAGATAATCATCATCAAAATTAGGGTGATAGGCCTTTCGGCCAACAATTTGGCGTTTTATTTTACTTTTCCTCTTTTTTCATACGAAATTTATATTGATTTGCATGTTTTTATCTTTTTCTAATATGAACTAAATTCTTCAACGATAGGGCATTGATGTTCGCAACTTTAGAAAGATTTAATCTTGTTGCTTTGTTCTTGGATTTAAAGTTTATTTTTCATTTTTATGTTAAATTTCTTTTCCCATTTTAATAACTATTAGTTGACTACAACAACTATATTGATGGTTAGATTTGAGACCGATATGAGATAACTTAGAAACGCTTCATAGGATTAGAAATTAAAATCTTACATGTTGAGACCAATAGGAGATAAATAGTTTGGGCAATCATAATAGAAAGATCCACCAAACTTAATTCTTCCTTAACTAATCAATTCACTAGATCAATAGATTGTAGACTTTAGACTAAAGGATAGAATTGGTGTTGCCTGATAAAGTAATTAAATTGATTTTGATTGTTAACATAATCTCAAGCACAAGTATTATATTTAAACTTAATTGCTAAAATCAATTATCCTAGCATTCATCTCTTATAACCATCACTTTTAGCATAGTTTTCTTAGTTTAAATCACTTTTACATCTATATCAATTTTCAAATAAAATTATGACAAATTAACTTGGTTTCAATTAGACATCAATCCTTATGGGATGACAACTCTATTCATCACTTTTTTACTTGTAAATGATTGGTGCACTAGCCAAATTATAATATTTGCAATATTGGATATACACCATGAGACACAAAGGAAAAGTCCTAGAGTTTTTTATGGTGCGAAAAAAATATGGAGAAGAATATGGAAAAGAAGATCAAAGTATTTCGTTCAGATGATGGTGGTGAGTACACTAGCAATCTTTTCTTGTAGTTATGTCGCAATTAGGGCATAGAAATGTATTTCACAATAAAAGAGATACTGCAATAGAATAGGGTGGCCAAAAGATGAACAAGACCTTACTGGAGATGATTCGTTGTATGTTATCTAACACCAGATTTTTGAAACCTTTTTAGGCTCAAGCATTGGCATATAAGTGCCCTCTCATTAACTGGTTGCCTTCATCTGTGATAGGAGATAAAACTCCTTTGAAAGTTCAGTTAGAAAAAGTTGCTCAAGATAATGATTCACTTTAGATAATTAGTTGTCCGGCCTATTATCATGTCAAGGAAGATAAGTTGAGTCTGAGAGAGAGGAACGATGTATTCATAGATTTCAAGAAAAGTGTGAAATGCTATAAAATTTGAAATCTAAAGGACAAGAAGATCATCTTAGTAGGGATGTCATATTTGATGAGGTTTCAATAGTGAAGCCCACAGACTCTCAGCAGGTAGAGAGTGAGAAGACCAACAGGATATCATAGCAGGTTGAGTGTGATGCTACTCTACCATCTATAGATAGCTAAGTATCATTTGAGATCACACCTGAGGTGACACAGGGTGATGATCATATAGTTGACGAGGATGTTGATGATGATGAGAATCAAGGATAAGTTATAGGTAATGTTGATTAGTCTCTAAAATTGCATATTTCATACAACATTTTCACATTTATTTAATATTAAATTTTGCTAATAAAACTCTCTTGTATGTTTCTAGGTCCATGGCATGAAATGAAGAAGAAGCCCAAAAATCCCATTTAATTGGTGATTAAAAGCCTACATGAATAGACATTGACTTTGGAGAGCGATTTTGTCAAAATCAGGTGTCCAAATCTGAATTCCAGGAGCACCTGATAGAGAGACAAGAGGGGAGCGTGCAGTAGGCGGTGCCGCGCACGCTGCTCTTGTGTTGAGCCACACGCCAAGATTTGACGCACGGCTCCGTACCTGTACCTTGGTGCCCCCTTTCGCTTATAAAAGCTTTGGAATTTTCAGAACTGAGAGAGGATAAGTTTTGAGGAGTTTTAGTGTAGTTTTAGAGTAGCTTCTTCTTCTTCTTAGGGTAGTCTAGGTTTGTTCTTCTTCTTCTTCCTTTATATTTTTTATTTCTTGTAGATCTTTTAATAGGAAAGAGAGTACTACATGGGTGAAAAGTAAGAGTGCTTGTAATGAAAGGTGACAATCTATGAAAGGTGTTCTCTTTATATCTCCTTGTTTTCTTCTCTTTAACTCCTTTTACATGTTTAGCTAATTTTCTCTCATGGCAACTAACTACTAACTACTAACTTGCTAACTTCTTTTTTGATAATCCATATGAATCTAATAGCCTCTACTTGGCCCTGCTCTTGCAAGAGCAATTGATGGCTCATGATGATGGATTCTAACACTCTTGTTGGCCCAAAGGCCATTAGCCCAATATCTCGATGTATATTTTGATGATAACAAACCATATTTAGTTATGTATTTAACAATTTTGTTTAAAAGGATTTCATGTTATAGAACAAGTTGATTTGACGGCTCCACGATCAAAACTCACAAGTTTGGACGCCGCTAAAGATTTGCATTCCCAAGCCAAGCACGGTAGAAAGCTTCGGGATCATGACTTTGAAGAAAAGACCAAGATTTGTATTTTACTTTTCTTTTTAGACATTTTGTCAAAACCTAGATGTTAGAAGTAGATTATTTGGGATTGTCACTCACACACACTTAGTTTGCTTCAAGGCTTCAAAAGAATTTTCATTTCAGTATTTTCAATATAGTTTGAGAAAAATCATGTTTTGAAAAATTAGTTTTAGAAATACCAAGTTTTGAAAAACGATTGTTGGAAAAACAAGTTTTTATTAAAAGGATTTTTATCAAAAAGATAGAACATGTTTGAGTATTGATCTATGATCATACTCTTAGATTTATTAGGTCTAGCATCTCATTTATAATATCCTTAAACCATAAGACCAAAACCGAATTCCTTTTCCTGGTTTCTGCAGAATCTGTTTTAACAGATCTGACCTCTCAGGTCGACAGACGTGCACAAATGTGCATGTGTGCACGTCGGCCGACCGCTCGGGTCGACCGGGCACTTGACAGTGCTCTCTGTTTGTTTGGGTCGACCGGGGCGGTCGACCGATGCCCCCAACGGTCAAAAATATGACCGTTGACGGTCGACCGACCCGGTCGACCGCTAATTGTCAGAAATTCTGACAGACTCCAACAGCTCTATTTTCTGACAGATTTTTGTTGGGATCTCACCCCAACGGATTTTTCTAGCTGTTAACTTGTATTTTCATCCCCTATAAATAGGTGGTCATTTCAACATGATAATGTTAGGCCAAAGGCCTTCCACTCTAGTTTTGATGATGATTAACTCATGTAGTTATGTGTACTAATAATCTTGTGATTTTAGTTTCAGATCTTTAATCAAGTTATTAGTAAGTGATTAGCTTCAACAAGATGATTTGGAAGCTACCCACATGTTGATTCAAGAGCCCCAGCGTCAAAGATCATATATAGCACTTGCTCGGTGGATCAAAGAGTTTTGGATCGAGTCGGCTTGGAGATTGCGCTCTACAAGAAGAAATCGGTACCATAGTTTAGTTTTGGGTTTAGATCCTAATTGTAAAGATTAGAATAGTATGATAAGCTCAAGTTCACAACACACACGTTTCATGTTTTGAATATTGGTTTTTGGTTTTTCGGTTTTAGGTTTAACCGATCTTGGTTTTCATGAATAGATAGATCAAAACAAGTTTACATGGTTTAATGTATATATGATTTATTCTATATACATGCATGCTTTAATTTCCTAGACAAACTTAGTTTTGACTCCTTTATTCATGTGTTATATGTTTTGGTATTTTTGACAAAACATATTTTGGAATTAATGACAAAAACTATGATATATATTTGTTTCATGTATATTAGATTTCTATCCATATGCATCATGCTTCAAAGTGTTTAATTATCATATTTTTGTATCTGGAAGTGCTTTGGACAAAATGTATTTTCTATTCAAAATTCAAGTTTTAGAAAATACAGTTTTTGGTTTTTGGTAAAAATGATTAGACATAAAAATAGTTTTAATTGCTTGATATTTGAGTTAAAACTTTTATCACATGTTTATATATCAATGCAATTTGACAAAACTATTTTTGAGTATTTTTAGTAGTTTATAAGAATTTATTGGATATTTATTTCCCCAGATTTCTGACCTGTTTTGGTGTCTGCCAGGCTGATCGGTCGACCAGTACGGTCGACCGCACCATGTAGACGGTCGACCGTCTGGGTCGACCGACGTGCACAGAAACGTGCAGCTGGCTACACCTATAGCCGGTCGACCGTGTCGGTCGACCGACTGAGAGCAGGTTTGCTCTCTGTTTGTTTGGGTCGACCGGGCGGTCGACCTGCTAGCGCCAACGGGTCAAAAATTGACTGTTGGGCGGTGGACCGGGCGGTCGACCGTCAGGGTAATTCTGGCAAAAATACAGCCAACGGCTATTTCTGGATTAGCCTATAAATACCCCATTTGTAATAGTTTTTCTCTAAGAATTTTTGGGCTAAAATTTTCATTCTCTCAGGTGTTTTGCTGCAATAAAAATAGGTTTTTGGATTCAAATTGAACAATCTTTTTGGTGTTTTCATTAGGGTTTGAAAAATCAAAGAAAAGGGTTTTGGGAAAAGCTTCTGAATTGAACTTCTCTATCTTGGTTTCATTTATTTCCCAAAGATTTTCTTTTGAGTTGCTGGTTTCAAATCCCTTGGTTTTCTCCACACTTGAGCTAAAATCTACTATCTTTTCTATAGGATTTTGTGTGGGAAAAAGAGATTGTTTTATGGTTGTTGTTTGAAACCACTAAGTTGTAAACCTATCTTTAGCTTGGCTTTGTGCCTTTCCCTCATTGTGTTGAGGAAGTTTGGCTATTGGGTTGTTTCCCTCAAGGTTGTGAGGTGATCTTTGTATTAGGTTGTGCTTGCCTCAAGGAGGAGGTTGTAGTTGGCTTGGAGTTTGCCTCAAGAAGAGGTTGTGTTTGTAAGGAGAGGAGTTGGGTACTCCTTGTATTGTGATTGCCCCAAATCCTCGGTGGAGGTTCCTTTTATGGGAGTCCTTTGTGGACAAGCTAGTGGATTGGAAATCCTTCGTGTGTCGAAGGCGGGGATGTAGAGCTGGGTGCTCGAACCTCGGAACATATCTTGTTGTTTGCGCTTGATCCATTGACTCTCTCTCTATCTCTCTCTTTACTTTGTGTATTGTGCAAATTGCTATATCTTATACTTGCTTGTGTGTGTGCATCATTGTTGTAATTGCTATTAGTTTTAAATTCCGCATTAAGTTCACTAGATTAGCATCGTCACCTATTCACCCCCCCTCTAGGTGACTTTTCAATTGGTATCAGAGCTAGCGCTCCTGATATTTAGCTTTAACCACCTAGGAGTGAGATCTTGGTTTGCTAATCTTCATTTGCATTTTCATTTGCACACATTTAGTTTGCACTTATGGCTAGCCCTCCTATGTTTGATCATTTTAGACTTGATGCTTGGAAGGCTAATATGACTAAACATTTAAAAGACCTAGGACATCTAGTTTATCAAGCCATTACTATAGAATCCCTCCCAAATAGTAGCAAGCATAAGAAGGCCAATGCATTAGCACTTAGGGCACTTAGAGCATCTCTAAATGAACATTTATTACATGTTTTTGATCGTTATGATTCGGCTTTTGCAGTTTGGAGCATCTTGACTTCTCCCGAGCTTCCAAGGATTATCAACAAGATGAGGAGATCTACGAGAGAAAAGTCCGAAGAGCAATGCCTCATGGTCCAAGGGAAGAACTCCCTTGAGGTACAATCGGATTCTCAAATAGATGATAGCTCTAGTTCCTATTGTCATGGATGTTTTGAAGTTCAAACTTTGAATATGGAACTTGTTCAAAAGCTTGAGAATTTGTTAGAAAAACATGATTTGTTGAAAGATGATAATCTTGTTTTGAAAAATAATTAAAGGATTTATGCTCTAATTTTGAATTGATGTTGCAAGAGAAGGAAGAGATTGCAAGTGAATGTGACTCACTTAAATCTCAACTCGAACTTGCTTTAAAGGAAAATGAATTTTGAAAAACAAAAATGATTGTGATGATGTTGTAAAGCACAATGAGATCTTATCTTCAAAATTGGATTTTACTTTTAAAGAAAATCTCACTTTGAAAAACGATATTGATGCAATTACAAAAGAATTGGATTTGGTTTTGAATAAAAATAAATCTTTGCAAAATGATATTGACATTCATGTTTGCCATGCTAGCATAGCTTCTACTTCTAGCACTTCCATTGCATGCTCCACTTTATCTTCTAGCATTGAAAATGATATAAATAATTTGAAGAAAAGTGTTGATTGTTTGGGCTCCACTTTGAGCCAAAGTGCTTTAAATCACACTCGTTTGGAATCCTTGGTTCGCAAGAAACAAGCTCCAACTATGCATGCACACCCATCTAGGCATACACATGCTTTTCATGATCACCATCATCATATGTATGCTCACGTGTACACATGTACACATTGTGGTCGTAGAGGCCACCTTGCTAGATTTTGTTATGATCGTATTTATAATGAAAATTTAGCAACTAATTATGTTTGGGTGAGAAAAGATATTAACCCCCGTGGACCCACAAGAAAATGGGTACCAAAAACCACCGCTTTAACTTTTGATGTAGGTGGAGGCTCTCGCATAACGTGAGAGTGTTGGTGCCTTGAGGTGGATGCATTCTAAGCTAAAAGGAGAACCATTTGGATGCTTCACTCTCAAGGAGATTAGGTGGGAGGACCACCGTGGTTTGGAGAACTAGAGATGCACCTTCATCGTTTTGGTATCATTCTCTAACTTCCATTTTTTATTTGCATGCTTTTAATGTTCATCTATTTATAGCATGTCATGTTTTGTTATTCATTATGCCTATGCCATGCTTATTAGAATAGTGTTATACATGTTTAGTTACTTGAGCACCCATGTTTTATATGGATCTATGTTTACTAACATGTATGCCCTAGATCTAATGTACATGCATATACATAATGATCATATGAATGTTTATGATGTTTTTTGATGACTCATGTTTTTTGATTAGTATGATATTTGCCATGTTTATTAGACTTATGCTTTACATGATTAGTTATTGAGACACCTATGTTTAGTATGGACCCATATTTTGTGTTCTCTTTATGTTTTAGCTATCATGTTGATCATAATTCTAATGCACATGTCTCTGTCATGCTAATCATATGATTGACTATGATCTTTTTTTTGAATATTGTTGATTTATGACTCGTTTTATGCTTAATGATTTGGATATATGCTTAGATGTTAGTTTTCATTAAAACTAGGATTTATACTTGTACATAGAATGGGTCACAAATAAACCTTATATATGTTTGTACTTGGATGCCTATTTGTACCAATTAGATGTTCTAGTATAGTCTAGTTTTGATGATTCATGCATTCAAACATGTATTCCTATTTTGATGTGTTTTCCTATGATTAAGTGTTTTCACTTCATGTATATGTCTATTTTGACAAATCTTAAGATATACATGTATGCCCCTTGAGTCATTTGCTTTTCATGCAAATCTATATTTTGGACTCAATTGTGTTTATTGATATGTATGTATACTTTTGTTTTGTCAAAACATACATATGCCTTGGAGTTTAATTTGTTATGATGATTTTCGTGTCATTGAGAAAATTTCCTTTAGTAAAGAAGATTTAGTTTTTCATGTGTTCATATTTTAAAGGAATTTCAATCGAGCTTGATTGTCCATTTCATGATGATATGCTTCACACAACACTTGTACACTCACCCTATTTAATGTTTACTCATGATTTGTTTTCATGAGAATTTGTATGAGCTTTATGGACTTTGAGTGTTTAGTGATCATGTGATTTACATATGTTTCATGAAAAACAATTGTGTTTTATTCCTTACTTGAAGGATTTCGTACTAGTTTTTAAAAAGTTTTTGCTATAACTAGTTCGTATTCTTCACTATGGTAGAGATTTCAAACAAAGCTTATTCTCAAACCTATTTTTGAAAACCCCTACCTTCAATGGGCGGTTGGATGGGAGATCATGCTCATGTATGCTTTATAATGAAAATCATTTAAATCTTGAACCATGATTGGGAGGTATAGTTGATATGAGTCATACACTTGATCTTATTGTTGTTTCAATTGGTATCATAGAATTCTTTCAATTGGTATCAATCTTGACATCCTTTTGTATACTCATATATGTTTTGTTTTATATATGTATGCTTACACTTCATATAGTATCAATTTCAATTGGTATCTATTTCTTACATACATATATAGATGATTTATTTGTGCTTATTATATCCCTATATCTTGAAGCATAAATTTTGGTTATGTTAAGCTTGAGTTTTTCAATTGGTATCCATATACAAGCTTTATCATAACTTTAAGATTGCTAAGCTTGAATTTTTTTTTTTGATTATCATGTTTCAATTGATTTAATTTTCAATTGGTATCTTATTTCAAGCCTATGCATATTTTCTTTTGGTATTTCATAAAGGGGGAGAAAACTCGTATTTTATATTTCAATTGGTATTTGGTTTACCATTGTTTTTGTTTCCCACTCCCTAACTTTATGATATTAAAGTAATTGGTATCATATGCTTATAATGAAAAATATCTTCTTTTGGTATCAAGATGCTATTTGTTTCCTTAAATTTGGTATCAATTTTTTATTATCTATTGGTATCAAGTTTACATTACTTGTTTCCATTTTGATATAAAATGTTATTTTGTTTCAATGCCTTGTTTTATTTCAAATAGGTCTCAAAGTTTGTTATTTTCAATTGATATCATATTGACTTTGGTTTTACCCCTTGGAATAATTTATTGCTTCTTTATTTTGAAGATTTAGGGGGAGAAGTATTTGTTTTCATTTTGTTTGTTTTTACCCCTTTGTTGATGATTGACAAAAAGGGGGAGAAGAATTTGTAGTTTATATGCATGATTGATTTATGCATATGTTTTAGTTGGTTTTCATTAGTAATAATATGTTGGTTTCAATATTATTGTTTTATTGATATCAAGAGCATGTTTCATTGTTTATATTTTATTTTAATTGGTATATATGTGTTTAAGAACATTCATTGCATATCTTATATGTTTTATTGTTATGCATGAGTTAAGGGGGAGCTTCTTTGAAGCTTTTCTTTAATCCATGCATATATAACTCCATGAGTTTTGTCATCATCAAAAAGGGGGAGATTGTTGGCCCAAAGGCCTTCCACTCTAGTTTTGATGATGATTAACTCATGTAGTTATGTGTACTAATAATCTTGTGATTTTAGTTTCAGATCTTTAATCAAGTTATTAGTAAGTGATTAGCTTCAACAAGATGATTGGAAGCTACCCACATGTTGATTCAAGAGCCCCAGCGTCAAAGATCATATATAGCACTTGCTCGGTGGATCAAAGAGTTTTGGATCGAGTCGGCTTGGAGATTGCGCTCTACAAGAAGACATCGGTACCATAGTTAGTTTTGGGTTTAGATCCTAATTGTAAAGATTAGAATAGTATGATAAGCTCAAGTTCACAACACACACGTTTCATGTTTTGAATATTGGTTTTTGGTTTTTCGGTTTTAGGTTTAACCGATCTTGGTTTTCATGAATAGATAGATCAAAACAAGTTTACATGGTTTAATTTATATATGATTTGTTCTATATACATGCATGCTTTAATTTCCTAGACAACTTAGTTTTGACTCCTTTATTCATGTGTTATATGTTTTGGTATTTTTGACAAAGCATATTTGGAATTAATGACAAAAACTATGATATATATTTGTTTCATGTATATTAGATTTCTATCCATATGCATCATGCTTCAAAGTGTTTAATTATCATGTTTTTGTATCTGGAAGTGTTTTGGACAAAACGTATTTTCTATTCAAAATTCAAGTTTTAGAAAATACAGTTTTTGGTTTTTGGTAAAAATGATTAGACATAAAAATAGTTTTAATTGCTTGATATTTGAGTTAAAACTTTTATCACATGTTTATATATCAATGCAATTTGACAAAACTATTTTTGAGTATTTTTAGTAGTTTATAAGAATTTATTGGATATTTATTTCCCCAGATTTCTGACCTGTTTTGGTGTCTGCCAGGCTGATCGGTCGACCAGTACGGTCGACCGCACCATGTAGACGGTCGACCGTCTAGGTCGACCGACGTGCATAGAAACGTGCACGCTGGCTACACCTATAGCCGGTCGACCGTGCCAGTCGACTGACTGAGAGCAGGTTTGCTCTCTGTTTGTTTGGGTCGACCGGGCGGTCGACCGCTAGCGCCAACGGGTCAAAAATTGACCGTTGGGTGGTGGACCGGGCGGTCGACCGTCAGGGTAATTCTGGCAAAAATTACAGCCAACGGCTATTTTCTGGATTAGCCTATAAATACCCCATTTGTAATAGTTTTTCTCTAAGAATTTTGGGCTAAAATCTTCATTCTCTCAGGTGTTTTTGCTGCAATAAAAATAGGTTTTTGGATTCAAATTGAACAATCTTTTTGGTGTTTTCATTAGGGTTTGAAAAATAAAAGAAAAGGGTTTTGGGAAAAGCTTTTGAATTGAACTTCTCTATCTTGGTTTCATTTATTTCCCAAAGATTTTCTTTGAGTTGCTGGTTTCAAATCCCTTGGTTTTCTCCACACTTGAGCTAAAATCTACTATCTTTTCTATAGGATTTTGTGTGGGAAAAAGAGATTGTTTTGTGGTTGTTATTTGAAACCACTAAGTTGTAAACCCTATCTTTAGCTTGGCTTTGTGTCTTTCCCTCATTGTGTTGAGAAAGTTTGGCTATTGGGTTGTTTCCCTCAAGGTTGTGAGGTGATCTTTGTATTGGGTTGTGCTTGCCTCAAGGAGGAGGTTGTAGTTGGCTTGGAGTTTGCCTCAAGAAGAGGTTGTGTTGTAAGGAGAGGAGTTGGGTACTCCTTGTATTGTGATTGCCCTAAATCCTCGGTGGAGGTTCCCTTTGTGGGAGTCCTTTGTGGACAAGCTAGTGGATTGGAAATCCTTCGTGTGTCGAAGGCGGGGATGTAGAGCTGGGTGCTCGAACCTCGGAACATATCTTATTGTTTGTGCTTGATCCATTGACTCTCTCTATCTCTCTCTTTACTTTGTGTATTGTGCAAATTGCTATATCTTATACTTGCTTGTGTGTGTGCATCATGTTGTAATTGCTATTAGTTTTAAATTCCGCATTAAGTTCACTAGATTAGCATCGTCACCTATTCACCCCCCTCTAGGTGACTTTTCAGATAAGACAACAATTTTTACAGTATTGAAAATCATTTTTACAAGTTTTCTCTTTAGAAAAGATTTCTCACAAAAGCCAAAATTTCCAAATACCCACTTGAAGCTCATTCCTCTACTTCACTCTAGACTTTTGCACTTCACAATCCCAAGTTCTACTTCTACATATTGGTTATAGGATTGTGCTAAGTGAGCGTTTTGTGATCAAGTGTGATCAACCTTCTTCTTGAGCGAAGTTGTAGAGGCATCGGCCTCAAGCGAGCTAGTGTGCTCCGGTAGTGTTGCGGCATCACGAGAGATTGGACAAGTGTGTCCTTCTATTGGTGATCCAGTGGGATCAACAATAGTGGAAATCCTTCAAGTGTGAAGGCGGGGGACGTAGAGCGTGGCTCGAACCTCGGAAACATATCCTCGTGTTTGCGTTTGCTCAATTTTCTCTAAACTCTAACTCTCTTTAATTCTTGCACTATTTATTGTCTTTTACATTGCAAGTCTTTTTAATTGAGCTAATTGTTAAGTAGAATTTTAATTCCGCATTATTGCCATATTTCATATAGCCATCACCTATTCACCCACCCTCTAGGTGATTTCAATTGGTATCAGAGCCTAACCCTACATTTGGTTTAACCACCTTAGGGAGATCGTTGTGTTTGGCTATATCTTTTTGTTGCATTTATATTTGTTGTGCATTCTTCATTTGTATTCATGGCATCCATTGACTTTTCTAGCATCAAGTCCCCACCCAAATTTGATGGCTTGAACTTCCCTATATGGAAGGTCAAGATGAACCTATTTCTAAAGTCCCTAGGAGTTAGGGTTGCTAGGGCTATAACTAAAGAATTTGTAGAACCTCTCACCGATGAGAGAACATGGTCCGAGGATACCACCAAGGACTATGAGGCTAATGCTAGGGCTCAATATTCATTAACCAAGCTTTAAATGAAGATGACCTCTCACGCATCATAAATTGTAAATCGGCATTTGAGGTTTGGAATGTTTTGATTGTGACTCATGAGGGAACATCCCAAGTCAAAAGATCTAAGATTGACTTACTTCGTTCTCAATATGAGAACTTTTATATGCTTGAGAATGAATGTATTGATGACATGCTCACCCGTTTCACCAAGATAACTAATGCCTTATCTTCTTTAGGTGACACGATTGACAATGACCAAAAGATCCGGAAGGTCATTCGAGCTCTTCCCAAATCTTGGGAAGTAAAGGCAACTACCCTCAAAGAGCTCAATGATAGGGAGGAGATGGACTTCTCCGGCTTCATCGAAAATCTCAAGACACATGAGATGGAGATGAAAGTAAGAGAAGAAAGGGAGGCGCCAAAGAAGAAAGCACTCGCCTTCAAAGCCACTCCAACCATCCATGAAGAGGATGACTCATCGGAAGATTGCGATGAGGACTTTGCCATGCTCATCTGGAAGGTGGGCAAGATGTTCTACAAAAGAGGAGGCAAAGCAACTTCCGAAGAGGGAAACCTCAAGGAAGATATGAAAAGAAAAGAGAGGAACCCGGTCCTTGCTTCCATTGCAAGAAGATCGGACATCTTATTGCTGATTGCCCCGCTCTTCAAGCTACAACCTCAAAGAATGGGCCAAAGAAGAAGAAAGCTATGGTGGCCACTTGGGATGACACGGAGTCGGATTCCGAAGAGGAGATCGACACCGCCAATATGTGCTTCATGGCACAAGGTGAGGATACAACCAAGATATGCTTAGATACCTCTATTGATGATGATGAGCTAACCATGGATGAACTTGCTCAATTTTTCGAAGAATTGCAACATAGGTATGAGATTTCTCAATCTCAAAATAGGAAATTGAAAAAGGAAAATGATTCCTTGAAAAATAAATTTGATCTTGTTCTTAAAGAGAAAAATGATTTATCAAATGCTTTTGAGAAAATGAAAATCGATTTTGAAAATATAAAAATATCTTGTAAAGGGAAAACCACCATTTCATCTCTCAACAAAAATGAATATTTGGAAATTCAAAAACATGTTGAAACTTTAGATAATACTTTAAAGAAGTGTGCTTTTGATTTAATAAATTTGCTTCTAGGTTTCCAAAGGAATAACCCAAGGAAACACACTCACCATCAACATGCACGGAAACAAGCACACACACATAAGCATGCATACATGTATGGTAGTGGGAGAATTTATGTTTGCACTCATTGTGGCCGCAAAGGTCATTTAGAAAAATTTTGTTATGCTAAACTAAACATGTCTAATAAACATGTTTGGGTTCGACAAGAGACTAACCCCAAAGGACCCAAAAAGATTTGGGTACCAAGAGACCCACCAAACTTAAATGATACAGGTGGATCTTCATCCTCCAAGACTTAGGGGAGGCGGTGCCCGGGTGGTAGATGCATCAAAGCTCAAAGAACACATCGCGATTGCATCGCTATCATAGAGGCACCAATTTGGAGATTGCCCTCGTTTGGTAACTTCTCCATTTAAAAAGTTTTAATTTTTTGGCTATATACACAAATGCATAGGATTGTTAGTTTACTTTTATGCTTCATTGACATATGTTAGTGTAAAGCTACTTTTCTATCATGAATGTGTATATGCCTTGTTCTAATTTTTGATATCTATTTTTATGTCACATATTTTGAATGTCCACATGTCAAGTTTTGATCATATATCTATATGCACCTTTTGTCAAAACTAAAAATAAATATTGTAAAATTCATATTTAAAACAAATACATTAGAGATGGCAATTGCGCACCTCAACTCATATTTAGAGGAATCTCGAGGATGAAGTTCAGAACCTTCACCGGGTATTCGGCTTCAACATCTCTAAAACCTTTGTTTTATATGAAAATAAAAATTAAAATTATCTTGTGTAAAATTTGTTGATATTATAACCTATGAAGATTTAAAACATGTTGTTTAAATTTGCATGTTAAAAATATATACTGCTTGTTATTGTTATAATGTTTAAAAAAATTTTCTTCGGTATTTGGCTGCTAACAGATTTTGGGCAAAGCCGGCCGACCGGCTCTAGGAGTTCGGTCGACCGACATTGCCTGGAAGAATAAATTATTTCATTCTTCTCTGTTGCAGGCCGACCCGTGTGCGGTCGACCGTTTCTCTGTCAGAACTCTCGGGTAATCTCGGCCGACCCGTGCGGTCGACCGCTGTTGTCTGCAGAGCTCTCAGGTTTTCTGGGTCGACGGGTCGGTCGACCGTGAATCGAGATTCTGCCCTAACCGCCTTATTTAAAGCACTTTTCCTCTCTCTCTCTCTCTCTCACTTTTTCACAGCCGATCCTCTTTTCTCCTCTCTTCAAAAATTTGATTCTCTTCACCCCACTCAAATTCCTTCCAGATCTAAGTTCTATTCCCTCTATTTTGTGTTGGATCTTCACTTTCAGGGATTTTCTCTGTCAGATTTCAAGGTTTTTCAGATCTAGGTTCTTGATCCCCTTTTCAGGTAAAATCAGATTTTTATGGTGAATCTTGATCTCTAGTGTTGTGTTCTTCAATCTTTTGTCAAGATCCTTAGTTTTCCTTGTTGTTAGATCAAGCCCTAATTTATTTCAACCTAGATCTCTCTATTTTCCCCAAAATTTTCAATATGACTAAAAGATCTAGAAGTGATAAGGGAAAGTTGTGGCTCCTCATCCTCAACCCTAGACCTAAACGTCCTTTTATCAATGATCGTGCTGAGAATAGATTTATCCTCCTTTCAAAAAGGAATATCATTTCTGAGAGATGTGTTACTCTCCAGGACTTTGAACATCTTAACATCCCCACATTTGAGAAATAACTCTTTAGACCAATTCATGGCCATAAGAGAACCAGTTTACACTTCCCTTATGCCTTACTTCTATTCCAATTTTTCTTTTGAGGCAAATCGAGTTAGGTCCAGAGTCTTAGGGAGAGACATCGACATTGACCTAAGTCATTTTGCTGATATGTTACATCTCTCCCTGGAGGAGTTGATGTATATTCTTTTGATCTCCATGACTTTATCTATCCGGACGGTGAGTCTGCGCTCACCGCTTCCACTTTGATTCACGGGAATGACAACCCCGGTTGGTCAGGAATGAGAAGGTAAACAAGTTCACTTTCACCGCCAAGTCCTAGCCAAATTTGTCTTTTACAATATTTTACCCAAGTCTGGGGAATATAGCCATGCTAGGGGTCCTGTTCCACTGATTATCTATTGCCTTCTGAAAGGCATTAAGATTGATGTCCCCCGTTTCATAGCATCACACATGGCTTCAGATCAAATCCGTATGCCCGGTAGGCACTTGCCTTATGGGATGCTCATCACTTATCTTCTTAAACAACTAGGGTTTGATCAGTCTTCTGAAAGTCCCTCTGAACCCTCTGTGAACTTAGATAGCAGCCTGATCAAGAGGATGCTAGCCAGGGCGCGACAACTCGCTCCTGGGCAGCCTCCTGTCCTCCTGCTGATGTTCCAGGGTCATCATCTACCCCAGGGTCCTCTTCTGCCCCAGGGACTTCCTCTGCTCCCGGCCTTCCATGTCTCCTGATTTCCAGACTTTCATCTCTTCTGAGATTCGCTCTCAGATCCAGGAGCACCAGTCTTGGATCGAGCAGCGAGATGCAGCTTTTCGCGCGGAGATAGACTCGCGCTTTCAGGGCATTCACAATGATATGTCTTACTTTGCTGACTTCATGAGATTCATGGACTCGCAATTTGAGGCACTCTTTGTGAAGCTCAACATACTTGGTCCTGATCCCACATCTTTTCCCGACCACTTCCATCCTCCGGCCCTCCATTTCCTGCCAGGGCTTCCTGCTGTTTCACCACCTCAGCCAGGTGTTGCAGCATTGATCCAGAGGAGGCAGGTTCTTCTTTTGATGAGGATGCTAATGATGATGGTGATGAGCAGACGGCCGAGGGTTATTCTGAGGAGAGCTCGTCTGAGGAAGACGATGATGAGGACGATGATGGTGCTGAGTGACTACCCCTTATTTGATGATGTCAAAAAGGGGGAGAGTTATTGATGGAGAGGCTTATATTTTGTGTGCTTGTATTTTGCATTATCTTTGTGTTGGACATCTTTTAATTTTTGGTGTTGTACTTGACATTTTCTGTGTTGTGGACACATCTTTTAGTATTTTGGTATTGTGGACATGTACTTGATATATTTGTGTTGTGGACATGTGCTTTTATCTATATATATTTGTGTATAGACATGTGTTTTTATATATGTGTAATCATTTATGACATGGACTTGTGTATGTTGATTACTATTTGTGTCATTTATCTATGCCTGAGTATGTTTTCATTATATGCATGTGTTGAGAGGGAGCTTCACTTGAAGTCACTACCCAAATATTTGTAATAACTATATATGTTTTGTCATCATCAAAAAGGGGGAGATTGTTGGCCAAGGCCATTAGCCCAATATCTCGATGTATATTTTGATGATAACAAACCATATTTAGTTATGTATTTAACAATTTTGTTTAAAAGGATTTCAGGTTATAGAACAAGTTGATTTGACGGCTCCACGATCAAGACTCACAAGTTAGACGCCGCTAAAGATTTGCATTCCCAAGCCAAGCACGGTAGAAAGCTTCGGGATCAAGACTTTGAAGAAAAAGACCAAGATTTGTATTTTACTTTCTTTTTAGACATTTTGTCAAAACCTAGATGTTAGAAGTAGATTATTTGGGATTGTCACTCACACACACTTAGTTTGCTTCAAGGCTTCAAAAGAATTTTCATTTCAGTATTTTCAACATAGTTGAGAAAAATCATGTTTTGGAAAATTAGTTTTAGAAATACCAAGTTTTGAAAAACGATTGTTGGAAAAACAAGTTTTTATTAAAAGGATTTTAAAAAAAAGATAGAACATGTTTGAGTATTGATCTATGATCATACTCTTAGATTTATTAGGTCTAGCAACTCATTTATAATATCTTTAAACCATAAGACCAAACCAAATTCCTTTTCCTGGTTTCTGCAGAATCTGTTTTAACAGATCTGACAGAGGCCGGTCGACCGCTCGGGTCGACCGACGTGCACAACTGTGCATGTGTGCACGTCGCCCGACCGCTTGGGTCGACCGGGCACTTGACAGTGCTCTCTGTTTGTTTGGGTCGACCGATGTCCCCCAACGGTCAGAAATATAACCGTTGACGGTCGACCGACCCGGTCGACCGCTAGTTGTCAGAAATTCTGACAGACTCCAACAGCTCTATTTTCTGACAGATTTTTGTTGGGATCTCACCCCAACGGATTTTCTAGCTGTTAACTTGTATTCTCATTCCCTATAAATAGGTGGTCATTTCAACATGATAAGACAACAATTTTTACAAGTATTGAAAATCATTTTTACAAGTTTTCTCTTTAGAAAAGATTTCTCACAAAAGCCAAAATTTCCAAACACCCACTTGAAGCTCATTCCTTTACTTCACTCTAGACTTTTGCACTTCACAATCCCAAGTTCTACTCTACATATTGGTTATAGGATGTGCTAAGTGAGCGTTTTGTGATCAAGTGTGATCAACCTTCTTCTTGAGCGAAGTTGTAGAGGCATCGGCCTCAAGCGAGCTAGTGTGCTCCGGGTGTTGCGGCATCACGAGAGATTGGACAAGTGTGTCCTTGTATTGGCGATCCAGTGGGATCAACAATAGTGGGAAATCCTTCAAGTGTGAAGGCGGGACGTAGAGCGTGGCTCGAACCTCGAAAACATATCCTCGTGTTTGTGTTTGCTCAATTTTCTCTAAACTCTAACTCTCTTTAATTCTTGCACTATTTATTGTCTTTTACATTGCAAGTCTTTTTAATTGAGCTAATTGTTAAGTAGAATTTAATTCCGCATTATTGCCATATTTCATATAGCCATCACCTATTCACCCCCCCTCTAGGTGATTTCAACTCTAACATCCTAACTCTCTAACAAGATAACATTACTTTATTCCATGCTTACTCTTTTTAGTTTTGATGGTTTAAGTGTAGCTTGCACTTATTTTATTGAGTTTGGATGTAAAAGTTATCGTATGGGTCATACTTTAAACGCTCTTGAACTAAAGACTAGTGATGGACAAGGATACATGTGAGGCAACTATCACTAAGAGGTTAGCATGGTTAGTGGAGCCATTAGTAGTTAGGAGCCATGAGTTTTCTTTCTCTTTTTACTTATTTTAGATATACAAACAAAATCACAAAATCATTTCTTCTATATTTCCCACTTCTTCGTGTTTCACCATACTCTTATCTTTTTCATTTTTGTTTTATTTTTTTATTCTTTAAAACATTAAAGAAACTTTAACACACACGTGAATTGACCGTAAAGCTTCTATCTCTTTCCGTCCCTGTGGATTTGACCCGTTTAGCCTCTTGCTATAACGGATGCTTCGACGAAGCCAAAGCACACACTTTTAACTATTGATTTCAAAATATATACTTTTCATGCGTGATTTTCCCCCGATCAAATTTTGGCGTTGTCGGGGATGGGAATGGTTTAATTTCACGTTTTTGTTAACTTTTCTTCTTTTTTTGGTGTGCAGGTCAAATTCTTTAGTATTACAGAAGTCCACACTTGCTCTTATGTGGTTGGTAAATTCTTGTATGTTAATATATTCTGTTGCTAGTATATACCTGTGTACTGTAATAATTTTAAGAACTAAAATATAGAAATTGGATGTTTAAAATGTTTAGACATTTTCATCTAGGCACGTGTCGATTTCAATTCCAATATATTGTATTTTATTCTTGTGTTGTTGTGATCTTGACGGAAGTGTACATATTGCATTGCATATAGTTAGGACAAATACGTGAGTGATTTACTCTCTTTGTGTATTCATTCTTATATATATTGCACACTTGGACGAATTGAACTTAAGTGCAAAACCCAATACAAAATAAGGTGGGAAAGTTATTACCCTTCCTTATCCCAAAAATCACCTCCCCACTCGCGCAACCCAAGTCTTAATAAAAAATACTAGACGTTGGCCCCTAGGGACATCTCGGACCTAAGGGGGAAATTGTTAGAGTTTGACTATTATCAAATCGGTATCGAAGGTGGGGATTGAGAGGTGAAACCTCGAAGAATAGTGGTTTGGCATAATTAGGCCCGTTACTCCGGCACGGATATCTCCCATTGATCTTTCCCCTACCTGGTCGATTAACTCGTGGTCAGATTCCGATGATGTAACCCCCGTGGACAGTCTAACCAGTTAGGAGTCGTTTAGGTCTAAGTCAACCCTAGCATAAGCTTGTTTTCTTTTTTTTCTTTTTCTTTATTTGTTTGTTTATATCTTTTTTGTAAATTGTGAAATGGATTTTAACAATAATAATTTCTTCAATCCTAATATGAATCCATATTTCACCTCGACCTTATTTAACTCGAATAACTCCGACCAGGCTATGTACAATATGAACTAATCATATAGGCCGGATTGGGATTACTCGACTCAATATGACCCATATCCCCAATCTTATGATCATAATTTTTAAAATAATTTTAACTCTTCACAGAGTCAATGGGGATTCACCTCCCCCGAATCAAATTTTCAATCACCTTATCCACAATTTTCAAAATATTCATTCCCCGATTTGATTCATATACTCCTTTTCTGTTCCAAAAAAATCAATTTGGAAAGAAGTATGGAAGCTATGCTTGAGTCCAATAACAAATTTAAAATTTGCTCAATTCACAATCCTTCTCAAATTAAACTCCATATATTCTTTTTCTAGAACATCCAATTGAAGAAGAATCTGAGTTCGAAAAGCGTTTGGAAGTCTTTTGTGAAACAGTGCAACGATTTCAAAATATGTTGGACTCATCATCTCAACCAAATTTTCAAGAGTCCTACCCATCTTTTCCAGTCTCACCAAATCATAATAAATAACCATCAATACTAGACTTGAGCATGGAACCCTTGCGTGAGTCCGAGCAGCAGTCGAAAAATCTGATAGACTCACAATTTCATCACAATGTCCAAAATCAGCTTTCATACTCATCTTTTCAAGAAGAACCAATTACAAAAAGTATGGAAGACATGATTCAAACCCAAAATTCTGTTACGTGGCCTATCAGTAGGTTAGATCAATAATGAGCGATTTGATCAATGAGAGCGAGGAAAGTCTTTCTTGTCAACATATGACCAATCCTTATATCCCTAACTCTACTGATTGGACCTAAGAATCATGCTATTTGAAAACCAAGATTCAATTTCAGCAAACCCATTGAAACTTAACCAAACTCTAAGGTTTGAAAATCACATTAACAATTCGGCAAGTTATCCCTTACCTGAAATTAAATTGAATATGAAAGTGATCTTGAGCCTCAAGTTGGTGATTCTATTTCACTTTTGATTCAATAATGACTCCGGTATCTTTATCAGATTTTTTTCTCTATTCCAGAGTCAACATTGAATTCTGTACCAGTACACTGTGAAGTTGAATCACCAATATCTTATGATCACACTTCATTGATAGGAAAAGTGTGTGAACATTAATTCTTTAGTTTAGACCCCATTTTTGAACCAATTTCGACTCTCACCTTTGATTCTCGACTTAATATGAGCCAAATCCTGAGTAAGTATCGGTTTTATTCTTGTTCCATTTAAGTTCAAATCAATCATCTCTCAAAATCACACTTCACTATTGGAGAAGAATGTTGAAGAATATGACTCAGTAATTATTTTTGAAATTAAAAATTAGATGGGGATAAATTTTTAAATAAGACCATTCATTTAATTATTTTTTTACTGGGTCATATTAGAGAGATCACTTGTAGGTTCCTGCAAGATCCACAATTTTTGAATTAGGCCGCATTTCATGGACCAATTAGACCACCACCGGAGCCATCACCATGAGGTAAATTTCCTTCCCTTCCCATTTGTTTCATGTATATACACATTCACAATGCATTGAGGACAATGTATGAGATATGTGTGGGGGAGGATTTACTAACATAGTTAGTTTTATATTTTCTTTCTTTACACCTTTTTTAGGAACTTTTAAAATTTTCTTTGTATAAAAACTCTTTTCTTTCTTTTTACAAAACTTTTTGAATTAACAGAAATTGTTTTGATTTATTTTTAAGAAAATTAAAATTATCTTAGGAACTAGGAAGACCTAAAATTATGAATTTTTAAACTAAGCCAAAATAATATATCTTGTTTAGATTTTAGGATAAGGAAGTAAGATTGGAAAGATAATTTGATCTTGAATTTTTTTCCTTAGATTTATGCACTTCACACTTACACAATTTTTTGGGATTGAAACAAAGAATGAAATGTCGTAAAAAATGCTATAAAAATATATATATATAATTGATGATAAAATCATTTTTGAAGTTGGATATTATGTGATTGAGATTTTACTTGCACAAAAATACAGAATTTCAGAACTTTTAAAACATTAGTGCAAGTACTCAATACTAACGCAATAGCAAGTGGCTATGCGGGTTGTGATCTATAAGGAGGGACTAGCGATGGAAGCTTTTTTTAGCAAGTTCTCTTTTATGCTATAAAGAATGGTTAAAGTTCTTCTTTAGTTCTTTAAAAGAAAATGACAAAGAGTTAAAATTAAGTTAGGAAGAATGTGGTAGATTGAGAAGGTCGAGAAAAATAGAAAATGACTTTGTACAAAGAAAGTAAAAAAGAATGAATAGAATTTGGAGATTGTGGTGTGGTGATTTAAATTAAAGAATTAAAAGAAAAGAAAGGAAATTAAACATTACTTACCTCCTTTGGCCCAATACTTACCTTGAATCTGTGGCAATGATGTTACCTTGAAGTAGAGGCAATCAGCGCATAGCCCCAGAAGAGTTGATTCCATCTCTTTCACATTACATCATCAAGACGATATAAGTATGAAATGATATATAATGAGACTAAAAATCCATCGTCATGAGCTATCGGTGGCACTCGCAAAGGCAAGCCTCTTTCGATGCTATAAGACTCACTTGGATAACAATTGATACCAAAAACAAGAAAAGTAGACAGGAAGAAGAAGAACACAAAAAATAAAGAAGAACTTACAAATGCAGTTATAGATTTAATCTTGTAACATAAGAGAAAGAAGAACAACTTACACCGGTATCACTCTCAATACAAGCTTCACTCTCGTTCTCCTCTGAAACTCTGATCTCCTCTGAATTACATAAATAAGACTGAAAATTACATAAAAAGAAAATAAAAATCTACATTAAAAAGAATGAAAAACTGGCCTAAAATCTATCTCTGCATGATCGCTTCCTATGGTCTCTGAAAAACCCATTATTTATAGTCAAAACCCAACAGAGGCATACGAAGATAGGGGAGCAAATGCTCCCCCAACTCCTTTAACAAAGCGGTGAAAACGCGGCTATGGCCATGTTTTCGTAGCCTGGCTGTGGCTAGGTGGCCACAGCCAAGGGGCCCTCGTTTCACGATATGACTTTATCTGGTTCTGGATTTCTCGTTTCAGCTCCTAGATTTTATGAAACGGCCTTTAATTTGGGCTTTAACTATAGATTTATAGAGATTGTTCTAACTGATTTTCAACCGATCTGATTTACCATGATCTGCTCTGATTTTCTGATTTCGAATTAATTCTGAATTAAATCAGAATTTGATGGGCCTTTGGGCTTGTTTCTCTTTCCTTTCTTTTAGCAATGGGCATGCATATAAATTAGATAATAATTTGGATAAAAAGCAGAGTTTATTATATAATAAGTATGAGAATGTGACAATAAATATGCAGTATATGTGACCGATCATACCCCCATACCTATCTTTTGTTCGTCTCGAGCAAAATAACAAAACTAAACTAAAATTTATCAGATCACTTTCGTAGGTCACGCGATTGCACTGAGCTTGTGCAATAAGCCGTTAAACCTCTAGGTTACCCCTAGAGAATGAGCTTTGTCTCGTGAGGGTTTTCAGTGGATTGCACCCACAAAATCTATAAAGAAAGAAAAAAATGTTAGTATTTTGAAAACAACATTTTGAAAGGCAAAATATATTTGAAATATTATTATAAGATTTAAGTAATCTATAAGTAATAGGAAAACTGAATTTTTCATTCCTAAACTTAGTTTCTCTTCAAAAATTTATTATGTCACGCCCCGCTTCCCAAAATCCGCGGAAAACGGAGTCGCGACGAAGGTCGGCGACGTATATACGTAAGGAAAATACCTCACGTATACGCGCTAAGCCTAAATTAACCTGAACAAGCTATAAATCTGAATCATAATATCAAGGATCACTGCAATAATACATATAAAGCCTAACACAATGATAGCATATGAAAAGCACTGGAATAGAGAGTGAATCTGATATGCATGAATCAAGAAAAATATAGGAACAGGAATAAAAGAGGTAAGAATACCAGAATAAAAGGGAGAGGACCCAAGCTCCTCGCAAAGCGTACCGTCTCATTGAACTCCTGTACATTAGAAACAATCGTCCAATATCTGGACGTGCAAATTCAGGGTCGTCAGAACGCGACCATGGTGAGTGTGTGTGTAAAGGAAAGAGCTCGTGCAGAAGAAACAATGTGCATAAATAGTAATCAAAACAATTGCAGATATAAGAGACCATATAACAAATAAATAACAGAACTGTAATAAACATGATAACAATACGAATAAAGATAGGCAACAACTGATCAATAGTAAGCAAGCAACTGATGTCACAATAGGTAACCTATCACATGTCACTAGGCTGGTATCCAAGTCTGGTCACAAGTCTGGTCCTGGTTATAATAATCTGGTCCTGGTTACAATCATGTACACAGTCATGTGATTATAGTCGGTCACAATATGCTATAAACAATTTATTATCATTATTATGTCAGCGAACACCAATTGCCACACGCAGTAGACGCATCCCATACTATGCCTACCACACGTGTCAATCAGGGTCCTAAGTTATTGAAATTAGTGGAAGAGACATTGTCCATGCTTTAGGTGGGTTCCGTACATCCGGAACCACGGCCCAATCACCTGGCGCTGAACCAGGTCCTACCGCTAGGTAGTCAATAACAATAACAATGTGTCAATACAATGACAATATGAACAATACGGGATGTCAGTCATCCCCCGGAACCCTGCAGTGGAACCGTATCTCGGCTGCGCAACCTGTATCCTAGGTCCACCCAAAATACAGACGCTGTCTCCTCCATCAATTCCCCAATCCCAGTGTAAGTTGTTCAATTTACATTATTATCATTTCTAACAATTAATATCCATGTCATTTCGATTACTAGGACGATACAGTAACAGTAACAATATCAATGTAACAATAACAATGTGAACAATATTACCGTGTAAACGGTAGAACAATATAACAATGAATGTGTTACAGTCTGACAATATTTTCCCAGTAACTTTCAATAACATGAATTCATACAATAATGAATCCAGATGCTACTCAATGGACAATCTAATCTAGAACCAGTCAATATCTCATATGCCTGTACTGCATATAACAATAGCTGATACAGATATCTACCAACTCATATAAACTCTGAACACAGAATATGATCACCAACAATAGTCTCACCAATAACTGATAAACTGATAACTGCTATCTGATAGCTCTGAAGTACAAGATCACTGACATCGAATAGATCACCATCATAATAACTCAGTCTCTATCAACAGGTGTAACTATGCATGTCCTCGAGATCAACAAGTCAACACATACCCCAATCATATTAAATAGGAAACATCCTCAAACACATGTGATCTAGAATATCTACTCAACTACTTCAGTCATATCTGATATGTCCTCAAATACTCACTAATAAAGTCATTTCTAACTACTGATCATCATTCAATGTAAATAACATAAGTCCCAGGTCAATCCAAAGTCAACACAACCCACTCATGATTCCCAACAGTCATATGATCATCAATTACCACTATACATCGAGCAATCTGATACAATAATTATATACCAATAATTATAGTCTAGTCCTCACACTCTACTATTCTACTCAGAACCATAAGTCTTCACAATCACCACTCTTATTAAGATCAATCATTATATCCCAACAATTGGTAACATACTATATACATGCATCTAAGTTCTATTAGATCAAGTCATTAATACCAATATCCATCTCTTGAAGTCACATTCATCCATCAATAACCAATACACAACTCCTGGGCGAAGTTCACAATCTAAAAGATGACTATACCCAGCTGACAGACTAATACTAGTCGACTAGGGGAATTAAGTAGTCGACTAGAGAAGGAGTTAGTCGACTATTAAGGTGGTCCAAGTCGACTAGGGGCAAGGCAAGTCGACTGACAGGGTAGGGCAAGTCGACTGACAGAGAAGCAGAAAGTTACACAGCTCCAGGAAACAAAGTTAGTCGACTTGACCTAGGGTGTAGTCGACTAATTAAGTTATTAATCGACTAATAAAAATGGCAAGTCGACTAACGGGTGATACAGAGGACAACAGAGAGCAGATCCATTTCCTGGGAGGTGGGTTAGTCGACTAGAGGGCTGGGGGTAGTCGACTAATACAAGGATTAGTCGACTAATAACAGGTATTAGTCGACTAATCAGGTTCTGTCTGGGCACTAAACACTTGAGATACATCCACTCATCTTCCCATATTCTCTCCAATACACATATACTCTCCAACATACATATCTACACTGATAATCTAAGCACTCACATGATAAACATGGGGTTCTAACATCAAAGATATGTGTGCATAACAAATCCCAATACGTATTCAACATGTAAAATAAACGGGAGATGGTCGTCCACCTTCATGCTCGGTGATCTCCACGCATAAACATGTAATCTAAGTATTCTACTCAACAATTACATCACATATAAAATAATAGCCGCAATCACTTAATAAAAGAGAGAAGGAGGAAGAGACACTCACATTGGGTGCCGTTCGCTGCTGTGCGCGTCAAGGGCCGAGTCGCTGCCGCGGTCGCTGTGGTGCCGTTCCTCGCTATCGGACTGCATGGGAGGGTGGCCAGGGTGCTGGGGAAGGCCTGGCTGCAAGCTGGAAATCTCGCGCTCGCCGGAAGGGTCTCGAACTGCTGCTCGCTGTTGGAGGTACAGATCTGCTGATCTGGGCTGTTGCTGTTGGTATGCCGCCAATGGGGACTCAGCTGGTTGTCGTGGCCTGCAGGACTGGATCTAGGTGGTGGGCTGTTGCCGCCTTGCTGCTGTTGGCTGGAGGATGGAGGGCACCTGTGCATGCGCTGGTCTGGGTAAGCGACGGTCTGGACAGCGCGCACGGGCCTGCCGTGTTGGCGCTGGTGGGGCTGCTGCTACCTGGGCGCGCAGAGGAGGAAAAGGGGGAGGTGCTGGTGTTGCTCACTGGATCCGGTTGGGCGCAGATCTGCAGGGAAGGAGGAGACTGCTGTCATGCTTGCCCTGCAGATCTGAAGGCGTAGCAGGGGATGGGCTCGGCTGCAGGTGAAGAGGTGGGGATGCCATGGTTGTTGCTGTTGGTGGTGGGTGCGGCAGCAAGGGGAAGAGATGCGGCTGGATTGTGAAGGAGGATTAGATTAGGAGTGAGATTAGGTTAGGGTTTAGGTTAGGATTTGGTAGAGATTTAGGGGGTTTAGTTAGGATAAGATTTGGGTTGTGGGTTTGGATCAAATGGGTAACGGGTTTAAGGGTAGAGGTATAAGCTAACGGGTTGGGATCCAAACGGGTTGAGGGTAATATGATAAAGGGTATAGGTTCACTAATGGTTATTGGGTTATGAATCACCAAGTAAATGAGTAATGGGTTTGGGTCACCAATGGGTATTGGGTCTATGGTGTGATGGGTTGGGATCAAAGAATAAGATATGAATGGAATCAAGGGAAAGGAATAGACCTCTACAAAATAATAATCCAACATTAGTAGTAACATTACTTAACTAAAATAATAATATTAATACTACCAATACATTACATGACCAATCTAATAATAATAAATAACAGTAACAATATAGATATTACTAACAACGAGTAATATCATATCACATGAAAATAAATACATATACATATTTAAAATACCAGTATATTTTATCCAAATACCGTACTTTAAAAATAGGGAATTACATATTATCAATCAAAGGAAGGAGTCAACTTGTACTTCTCATCTAGTTTATTACTTTACCCTAAATCATATGCACCTTCGTGACCGTGAAGTTTTGACTAAGGGCTCTTTAACTCTAACTCTTATATCTTATTTATTTATATATTTATTTATTTTATTTTTGTGTTATTATTTCTTAGATTTATTAGGCTTTCTAATCTGCCCATGTAACGAGCCTTTAATTGGTGACTCCTAAACCAAATGATCTTAGGGCACCGGGTGAGAAAAACCCCAAGGATTTAAGGACTCGAGCAAATAAGGCCACAAACTAAGAATTTTATTATATGAACTGCCTTTAGGCGTGAATACTTATGCTTTATGAGGCACAAATACCCAGCTTAATCAGAGGATTTATATACATATATATATTTATTTTTATTTTTTTCATTTTTTCTTTTTTTAAATAAGGCATAAGAATCTTTATTTTTGAACCCTAAGTGTCTAAGTGTATGAAGCATGCATATTTCATCAAGGTAAAATCAAGGCTAAATTACTTTCACAAATTTTCTTCCAAACCTTAGAAATCAAACAAATAATCTTATTTTGACCAAGTATAAGAAATCCTTATTTTGATTTTCCTATTGCTTAAATTGACTTAATTTCTTACAAAAATTATGTCAAAATATTATTTCTATTTTCAAAAAGTTTTTAAAAGTAAAGAAATTGTTTTAACAAAATTTTTTTTTAAATAAAAAGAAAACCTAAGTTATGTTAGAACCCTCCCCCATACTTATCTCAAGTATTGTCCTCAATGTATGAATTAATGCATAGATGCATGAAAAAAAGAAAGGGAAGGAAAATATTACCTTAAGATGGTAGTTCCGGTGGTGGTCTAATTGGTCCACGAAATGTGGCCCAATCGAATTTGCGTGGAGTTCGGAGGAACCCACCAGAAATCTCTCTAATATAACCCACTAAAATGATGTATATATTGTTGGCCCAGAGGCCTTCCACTCTAGTTTTGATGATGATTAACTCATGTAGTTATAGTTTACTAATAATCTTGTGATATTCAGTTTCAGATATTTAACCAAGATATTAGTAGGTGATTAGCTTCAACAAAGGTTTTTTGGAGCTTTCACTTGGTGATTCAAGAGCTCGAGCGTCAAGTTCATATCTAGCACTCGGTTGGAGTCTAGCTCGTTGGGTCGTGTTTGGATCGAGTCAACTTGGAAACGGCGTTCTACAAGAAAACTTCGGTTTATTTTAGTATAGTTTGTTTAGATCCATTATAAAGATTAGATAGTGTGATATGCTCAAGTTCATAATACACACACACACACTTGTTTTAAGTTTCATGTTTATTGGTTTTGGTTTTCGGTTTAATCGATCTTGGTTTTCATGAATAGAATTGAATCAAAACAAGTGTACATGGTTTAATGTATATTAGATTTGATCTATATACAACTATGCTTCATATACTTAGAAAAACTTATTTTGATATACTATTTATGTGTTTGGAGTTTTGTATTTAGAGATAACCTATTTTTGGATTTAATGTCAAAAACATAGATATAATACCTTTTATGTCTATTGGATTCTATCCATATACTATATGCTTTAAAGTTGTTTAAATATCATGTTTTATATTTACATGTGTTTTGAAAAAATCGGATTTCCATTTCAAAAATTCTATTTTTGGAAAATACAGAATTGGTTTAAGGCAAATTTTCAAGTCACAAAAATGGTTCAAAATATTTGATACATGTTTTGATTTTTACTCAAACATGTTTGTATTTCAAAGATAATACATGAACTGATTTTTATAGAATTTATGTGATTTTATGAGATATAATTGATAATAAAAACTCAAGTTTTTAAGACCCTAATTATTCAGACAGGCAGGTTGCCGGTCGACCGGGCCGGTCGACCATAGCAGTGAGCGGTCGACCGGGCCAGTCGATCGACGTGCACAGAACGTGCACGTTGCCTTGTTGGGGAGGCCGGTCGACTGGGTCGGTCGACCGCCAGAGAGCTCTGCTCTCTAGAAAGCCTCCCGTCGACCAGGCGGTCAACCGGGCAGAGAGCTCTGCTCTCTGTTTCCAGCTCGGTCGATCGGGCGGTCAACCAAAGGGCTCAACGGTCGATTTTTGACCGTTGGCCGGTCGACCAGAAGGGCAAAAATGCCCTTTCAGCTGCCAACAGGCAGATTCCAAATGGGGTTATAAATACCCCCATTTGAATTGGTTTTCAACAAGAATTTTGAAGCAAAAATTTCTATCTTCCTAAGTTTTTTAATACAAGTTTTCAAAAGAGTTTTTGAGGCAAAAAGATTCATCTTTATTTATTTTCAAGGGTTGAAAAAGTCAAAGAAAAATAGAGATTTGGGATATTTGTTTTGTTCTTCATTTATATCAAATTCTAATTGATTTCCCAAGTATTTTTCTTTGTGTTTTGATTTCCAAACACCTTGATTTCTGACACTTGAGCTTATCTACTATCCTATCTATTAGGATCTTTATTTTGTGGAAAAGAAGTTGTTTGTGATCTTTGTGATTACCAAGTTGTAAACCTTCTATCTTTGTGATATCCCTCTAGTGAGAGGTGATTGAGTTGAATCCCTCAAGTGTGAGGTGATAGTGGAAGTGGTATTTGGCTCCCTCTAGTGAGAGGTGGAGATTGTATTGAAATCCCTCAAGTGTGAGGTGATTGTGTTTGAGTGCCTTTGTGTCTATCCCTCATTTGTGAGGTTGATCTTTGTTTGGCTTTGTTCCTTGCCTCTAAGTGTAGAGGTTATATTAGTTAGAGAGAGGAGTTGTGTACTCCTAATTGTATTTGCCCCAAATCCTCAGTGGAGGTTCCCTGTGTGAACGAGTTAGTGGATATCCTTCTGTATGAAGGCGGGGACGTAGAGCTGTGTGCTCAAACCTCGAAACATATCTCGGTGTTTGCATTTGATCCACTTTCTCTAACTCTCTCTCTTACATAGTGCATTGATTCATAATGTCATATCATATACATGCTTGGTTTGTTTGTGTGCCTCACTTGTGTTTAATCAAGAGAGCTTCATATAGCACCTCAACTTTTATTCAGAGGAATCAAGAGGAGTTAGTTCAGAGCCCTTCATCGGAAATTCGGCTACACTCTTTGGTTACACTAAGTGTGTTGCAATTAAGTTTTAATTTTCGCATTATTATTCATAGATTAGCCGTACACCTATTCTCCCCCTAGGTGTACTTTCAATTGGTATCAGAGCCTACGTTCCTGATATTAGGTTTAACCACCTAGGAGTGTGATCTTGGTTTTGCTAATCTACCATTTGCATTTGCATACATATTGTTTGCTCTCATAGACTTCATGACCCCACCTATGTTTGATACTTCCAACATTGTTGTTTGGAAGGTTAGGATGTTCATGTACCTAAAAACCCTAGGCTTGCATGTTTTCCTTGCCGCTACCAAGAAATCTTATCTTGGTAATAGCAAGCATATAGAGGCCAATGCACAAACCCTTGAGGCACTTAGAAGCATACTTAACAAAGAATATCTTATGATGGTTTCTAACTGTGACTCTGCCTTTGCAGTGTAGAACACTTTGACCTCCTCCGAGCTTCAAATGCCAAACATAATGGAGAAGGAATCTAGTGAGGATGAATCCGAACAATGATGCTACATGGTCCAAGGGAATGACTCTCTTGAGGTACATTCGGATACTCAACTAGATAGTGCTACACTTCTTTTGATGATCTTGATAGTATGGATGCTGATGCATTAAATGAAGAGCTATCTATTGTTTATTGATTGTTATTCATTTTTGCATATTTTACCACATCCATACCATGC
Organism: Agave tequilana; assembly: GCA_038442645.1. Taxonomy (NCBI): domain Eukaryota; kingdom Viridiplantae; phylum Streptophyta; class Magnoliopsida; order Asparagales; family Asparagaceae; genus Agave; species Agave tequilana. Next base: position 193,058 of record JAVJIF010007481.1, read on the forward strand.
ATATTGAAAATAAAAATGTGATTTTTTAATCTTTTTCTCTCTATTTTTACAGGTCCATATTCTAATAGAGAAAAGGCCTAAAATCTCTTTAATTATCAAGAATTAAAGGAGAATAAATCAAAGCCCAAAATAGAGCCCAAAGGTTGAGTCCAGGATCTGGAGAAATCCACGCGCCAAGTCAGACTTCCAGAAGGTCCACGTGGCTAACAACCTGTAACAAACTCGCACCAGAAATCTCGGCCTCAACGGCCAAGATTCTGCCGCATATCCATGGTAACTGCCGCGATTCTGCGGCAGTTACAAGGCCGTTGAGCCCGAGATTCTCTCCAACAACCTGGGTTCTAGAGACTTCTCTCTGAGGCTATAAATACACCACCAGGACCTTCTCAGAGAGGAGAGAGGAGAGAGAGGAGAGAATAGAGAAAGAGATTGTATTTTGATTTTTCTCTAGGTTTTATTTCTCTTAGTCTTCTTCCTCCATAGAAATTCTGCAAAAAGAGAGATTGTGAGAGAGAGAAAGCTTGTGTAAATCAAGGTGTGACAACTTGTGAAGCAAGGTTTAATCCAATCTCCTTTCTCTACTTGAGCATTTTCTAGTACTTTACTTGCATTCTTTCATTCAAGCTTTACTTTCATTGCACTCTTATTCATTAATTGCTTTTCTTTTCTTGTAATGGCTAGTAGCTAACTTCTTCTAACATGACTAGCTAATAACTAATCTTGCTTAACTTCTAACTCTTGGGTGAATGCAATTTCTTCATCTTGCAATTGTTGAGTCTTTTTCATCCCCGATGGGTTACTTTCATGCTTGGCAATCTCTTGTTGTAATTCTCCATATGATTCATTTGTGCCTCATTTAGAGCCTTGTCTTTAGAACAAGTGCCTTGATGGAACATGGAGATGGATCACCAACCATATGCTATTTGTTGTACAACTTCTTTACTTCAATTAATGAATGTTGTATCTTCTTCCTTAGCATCCCTTGAGTGGCAACTCTTTTGATTCCCCCATTGAAAGTCTATCTTGAAGGCCTATGACATCAATGAGGCTACAAGACAATTACAAGAAGATCACCCGTCAATCAAGTGGGAAAGTAACTAGACCAACACGCAAGACAAACATATGCCGATGAATCAACATGAGGCAAGCATCACCCTAACGGAGATTAGTAAGTTAGCAAGTTAGTAATGTTAGCTAGTCATGGCTCTTTTCATCTAAAAGTCTTCTACACGTTTTCATTCTTTTAGTATTAATTCCAAAGCAAATCTTATCTTCGATTCTTTTCATTTTATTTCCATTGTTTTCATTTCATGTACAAACCAACCACCAATTCTTTCATTTCTTTTTTCATGTCTTTTGCATTCTTTTAAAACAAGGAAGAACCTTCGTCTTCTATCTTCACATTGAACCGTAAAGCTTCTATCGCAAGCTCTCCCTGAGAATCGACTCGTATAGCCTATGCTACTACGGAGATTTGGAAAGGATACATTAAACGTTGAATACATTGTGGAGTAATCAAGCACCTAAGGTTGACTCTAAACCTTCTCTCTTTCATTGAATATTTGTGCAATATATCCACACTATCCTTTTCCATATCAAAATTTTTGGCGCCGTTACCGGGGAGAGCAACGATTTTTGATTTAAAGTGAAGAATTAAACGAACTTTCTTCTCTGTTGCAGGTTACAGGTGAAGAAACAGGAAAATTTGCATTGCAGTGTCATATAAGTGGCTCTGGGCCTCTTCTCTTGAAAGTAGAGACCAGTAGCTCTCTGAATTGCCGCGATTCAATGGCCAAAGCCGCGGATCTGCGGCAAGGAAGAGTGGACTTCTGACCAAATTTCTGCAGGGTTGCTTGCTCTTTAAAATACATCTGCTGCAATACTTAAATTCTTGTATGCTTCACCATACTCCTGTTAATAATAATCAACAGTAAAAAGTGGTTGAAACGTTAAAAATTGATTAGACATTTGCATTTCTAGGCACGTGTCTTTTCAATTCATTTACTTTTACTGTTGAAGAGTGCTGGAGCAAGGTACGTTTTGCATTGCATGTAGACTAGGAATCATCTCTTGCTAGATTTTCATACTTTGAGTGAATCCTAGTTATATATCTTGTACACTTGCACAATCCAATTTTAAGGGCACTAACCCATAAATAAGATAAGGTGGGGGATTTCATTACCCTTTCCTTAGCCCAAAAACCACCATCCCAGCACTCACTAACCTAAGCCTAATTTAAAAAAAAAATAGACGTTTGCCCTAGGGATATCTCGGACTCACTTAGGAGATTATCCTAAGGGGGAAAAGTGTTAGAATTTGACTCTTGCAAAATCAGTGTCTAGGAAAGGGATTGAGGGCCGAAAGCCCGAAGGTTGGTGGTTATTTAATTAAGGAACGTCTCTGACGGAAAACCTCCCAACAACCTTGCCCTGACCTGGCTGATTAGCTTGTGGTCAAAGTCTACACTAAACCTCCCGTGGACGGTCTAATCAGTTAGGAGTTGTCTAGGTCATAGGTCTACCCTAACTTAGGTTAGAATTTTTTTCTTTTTTGTTTGTTTATTTGTTTGTTTCTTTTTGTTTGTATTTCATTGTGTGATATGGCTTATAATAATAATTTTTTCAACTTTAATAATAATCCATATTACACACTGACTTCATTTTCGGATATTACCAACCCGGCATATCATAACTTTGACCAACCTAGTGTGCCGGATTGGTCTTATCCGAATCAATATGACCCATACCCCCCATCTAATAACTATAATTTCCATAATTATTTCAACTCTTCACCAAGTCAGTAGGGATTCACCTACCCCGAGCATAATTTCCAACCACCTTGTCCTCCTTCTCCACCCAGTCCACAATATTTTCAAGACACAGACTCAATTCCAACAGTCCAAAACAGAACACCATCAATTTTGGAAATGAGTATGCGTGAGTCCAAACAAAAATCACCAAATCCAATGGACTCACAATTTCACCACCAGTTCCAAAATAATACTTCATCTTTGCAACAAAATGATGAACCTATCAATTATGTAAAGATTCTTGAAGACATGACTCAGGCTCAAAATGCTCATAATCGTGACATAGATATAATGGTCGAAAGTCTCCGTTCTTATCGTTCGACTATTCTAATGTCACTAACCATTCTGTCAGAGCCAAAGAGTCATGTTGTTTTGAAAATCAAGATTCTATTTCAGCACGCTCATTTGAACTTGTCCAAACATCAAATTCTATTGACATTTTGGCAAGTTTTCCTTTTCCTAAAATAGAACTTGAAAATGAATATGATCTTGAACCCCAACTTAGTGATTCAATTCTTCTTCCTGATTCAATAATGACTCCGGTGTCTTTACCTGACTTCAATCTTTTCCCGGAGTCGACATTGGATCCTGTCCCAATTCATAATGAAGTTGAATCGCCCATCTTTGAGGATCATATTGAACTTGACCAATTATACACTTCTGAAGATACTATTGACAAATTGGCAAGTTTAAATTTTAACCTGAGTTTTGAAGAGTTGTATGGAGAGGAGCTGGAATTCCTTAATATTGGAAGTAAAGAGATATGTGACCTAGATTCTCACATCTGTGATCCAGTTCAACTTTCTGAATCAATATTGACTCCTGTTTTGTCACCAAACTTGAGTAATATTTTAGAGTCAGTTCTGATTCCTCCACCTTTCATTCTTGAACTGGAATCACCCATATTAGGTCACATTCCATTGTTGGAAAATACATGTGGACTGGAGTTTCAACTTCTTGACTTGGACCCAATTCCTGAACTCATTTCGACTCCTGAACCTTTACTTGACTTAAGTCACCTTCCTGAGTCTGTATTAGTTCCTGTCCTTCCTGAGTCCAAGTCAACCGTTCTATCATTTCATACTCCATTCTGGGACAAGGTGGTTGACAAATTTGACTCCGAAATTAGTTATGGAAAATGAAAATTAGATGGGGTTAAATACTTAATAAAGATCCTTCATGGATTTATCTTTTTAGTGGGTTATATTCATGATATTTCTGGTGGGTTCCTCCGAACCCAAAGCAAAGTTGATTGGGCCACATTTCGTGGACCAATCAGACCACCACCGAACCACCACCTTAAGGTAATTTTTTTTCCTTCCCTCTCTATTTGTTTCACGCATACATATATCACGATGCATTGAGGACAATGCATGAAATAAGTGTGGGGGAGGGTTTACTAATATAAGTTTTTAGATTTTCTTTCTTTTACACTTCTTTTATATAAAAAAAAAACTTTTTGAAATAAGAGACAAAGTTTTGATCTATTTTTAAGAAAATTAAGATGATCTTAGAAATTAAGAAAGCCTTAATTATGGCATCTTAAACCTAGTTGAAATAATGGATATTGTTTAAAATTATAGGCTAAGTAAGAAAAATTGGGGAGATATTTTTATCTTGAATTTTTTGCCTTAGATAGTATGCACTTCACACTTACACATTTTTGGGATGGAAACAAAGACCAAAAAGGCCATAAAAATATAAAAAAAGAAAAAAAGAAAAAAAAAAAATATATATATAATAAAACATCACTTATTAAGCTGGATAATTGTGCCTCAAGAAGCATGATTATTCACGCCTAACGGTGGTAAAGGAAATAAATAATTCCCTTTAGTTTTGTGGCCTTGTTTACTTGAGACCTTAAACCCGAGGGATGTTTTCTCATCTGGTGCCCTAAGACCATCTGGTTTGGGAGTCATCGGTTATAGGCTCGTTACATGGGTAAACTAGAAAGCCTAAACTAAGGAAGAAAAAAAAAGAAGAAAGTATATATAAATAAATGGCTTGATGGTTAGAGTTGAAATCCCAGAAATCCTCACTATCACAATGTGCATACTATCTAGGTTTTATGAAAGATAAAATATTCAATCCAATTTTGAATTCTTACCTTAATTGAAGACAAGATCCTGCATGGAGACTAAGTTTAAGGAAGAATGATTTTAGGTGGACTTATGACCTTAGATCACTTATATTTTTGCAAAAATAGTTCGAAAACATGTCTCTCTTTCAAAATGAATTTTCAAAACACTAACATTTGTCTTCTTTCTTTATGGATTTTATGGGTGCAATCCGCTGAAAACCCTCAGGAGATAACACTCCTCCTCTAGGGTAACCTAGAGGTTTAACGGCTTGTTGCACGTGCTCAGTGCAATCGTGTCACCTACGAAAGTGGTGTAATAATCTAGTTAGGATTTTCTTTTTCTTTCTTTTTTGCTCGAGGACGAGCAAAAGCTAGGTATGGGGGTGTGATTGTTATTCATTTTTGCATATTTTACCACATCCATACCATGCATATTGTAAATAAAAATGTGATTTTTTAATCTTTTTCTCTCTATTTTGCAGGTCCATATTCTAATAGAGAAAAGGCCTAAAATCCCTTTAATTATTAAGAATTAAAGGAGAATAAATCAAAGCCCAAAAGAGAGCCCAAAGGTTGAGTCCAGGATCTGGAGAAATCCACGGCCAAGTCAGACTTCCAGAAGGTCCACGTGGCTAACAACCTGTAACAAACTCGCACCAGAAACTCGGCCTCAACGGCCAAGATTTTGTCGCATATCCACGGTAACTGCCGCGATTCTGCGGCAGTTACAAGGCCGTTGAGCCCGAGATTCTCTCCAACAACCTGGGTTTTAGAGACTTCTCTCTGAGGCTATAAATACACCACCAGGGCCTTCGAAGAGAGGAGAGAGGAGAGAGGAGAGAGGAGAGAATAGAGAAAGTGATTGTATTTTGATTTTTCTCTAGGTTTTATTTCTCTTAGTCTTCTTCCTCCGTAGAAATTCTACAAAAAGAGAGATTGTGAGAGAGAGAAAGCTTGTGTAAATCAAGGTGTGACAACTTGTGAAGCAAGGTTTAATCCAATCTCCTTTCTCTACTTGAGCATTTTCTAGTACTTTACTTGCATTCTTTCATTCAAGCTTTACTTTCATTGCACTCTTATTCATTAATTGCTTTTCTTTTCTTGTAATGGCTAGTAGCTAACTTCTTCTAACATGACTAGCTAATAACTAATCTTGCTTAACTTCTAACTCTTGGGTGAATGCAATTTCTTCATCTTGCAATTGTTGAGTCTTTTTCATCCCCGATGGGTTACTTTCATGCTTGGCAATCTCTTGTTGTAATTCTCCATATGATTCATTTGTGCCTCATTTAGAGCCTTGTCTTTAGAACAAGTGCCTTGATGGAACATGGAGATGGATCACCAACCATATGCTATTTGTTGTACAACTTCTTTACTTCAATTAATGAATGTTGTATCTTCTTCCTTAGCATCCCTTGAGTGGCAACTCTTTTGATTCCCCCATTGAAAGTCTATCTTGAAGGCCTATGACATCAATGAGGCTACAAGACAATTACAAGAAGATCACCCGTCAATCAAGTGGGAAAGTAACTAGACCAACACGCAAGACAAACATATGCCGATGAATCAACATGAGGCAAGCATCACCCTAACGGAGATTAGTAAGTTAGCAAGTTAGTAATGTTAGCTAGTCATGGCTCTTTTCATCTAAAAGTCTTCTACACGTTTTCATTCTTTTAGTATTAATTCCAAAGCAAATCTTGTCTTCGATTCTTTTCATTTTATTTTCATTGTTTTCATTTCATGTACAAACCAACCACCAATTCTTTCATTTCTTTTTCCATGTCTTTTGCATTCTTTTAAAACAAAGAAGAACCTTCGTCTTCTATCTTCACATTGAACCGTAAAGCTTCTATCGCAAGCTCTCCCTGAGAATCGACTCGTATAGCCTATGCTACTACGGAGATTTGGAAAGGATACATTAAACGTTGAATACATTGTGGAGTAATCAAGAACCTAAGGTTGACTCTAAACCTTCTCTCTTTCATTGAATATTTGTGCAATATATCCACACTATCTTTTCCTAATCATTTATGAGAACCTCCTTGAAAAATATAAAGTTTTGAAAAAGAAAACTTGTAAGTTAACAAAAGAAAATAAGGATTTGTTTTTAAAACTTGAGTTGGCTCTACAAGAGAAGGTTGAGATTTCAAATGAGTGTGACTCTTTGTAAACCCAACTTGAACTTGTTTTAAATGAAAACAAGATTTTGAAAAATAAAAATGATTGTAATGAAGTTTTGAAGAAAAATAAAGTTATATCTTCAAAACTTTATTTTATTGTAAAAGAAAATGATTCTTTGAAGAACAAAATTATTTCTATTTCAAAGGATTTGAATTTGATATCTAATGAAAATGTATATTTGAAAAATGATTTAGACTCTCATGTTTGCCATGCTAGTATAGCTTCACCATCCAGTGTATCCATTGCGTGCACCTCTTCTATAATTAAAATGATATATCTATGCTTAAGAAGAGTGTTGATTGTTTGGGCTCCACTTTGAGCCATTATGCTTTGAACACACACGTTTGGAATCCATGTTTCGAAAGAAACAAGTTTCTCATATGCATGCACACAAACCACGGCATACACATGCTCCTCACATTCACTCCCATAACACTTTGTATGCTCATGTGTACACATGTACACATTGTGAACATAAGGGCCACCTTGCTAAATTTTGTTATGATAGGATACATGATTCTAATTTAGCAAATAAGTTTGTTTGGGTTAGGAAAGGAACTAACCACCATGGACTCAAAAAAGTATGGGTACCAAAGACAACTCCTAGTTTATTTGATGTAGGTGTGGGCTCTTATATGAGTGAGAGTGATGGTGTCTTGAGGTGGATGCGTTCCGAGCTTAAAGAGGACAATTTGGATGCATCACTTTCAAGGGGAGTTTGGTGAGAGGACCACCATGGTTTGGAGATATAGAGATATACCCTGATGATTTTTAGTAACAATCTCTAAACTCTCATTATGTTTATATGTTTTTCATTTTGTTGATTTTTAGTATGTTTTGATGTTTCATAATTAGTATATTAAATGTCATAATTATTAGACTTGTGATATGCATGATTAGCATTTGAGATCACCCATGTTTAATATGGACTTATACCTTTATGTTCTCACATTTGCTTTGGCTATTGTGTATATCATAGATCTATTGCATGTTCATTTACCATAATGATCATATGAGTTTTGTTTTGATTTCTATGCTTCATGTTTTGATTACTTGTTTAGATGTTAGTTTTCATTAAAACTTGAATATATACTTGTACAACTAGTGAGCCACAAATAAATTATTATATGTTTGTACTTGAATGCTCATTTGTACCCATTAGATGTATTAGTATAGTCTAGTTTTGATGATTCGCACATTTTGACTTGTATTCCATACTTTTGACATGTTTTTCATTTTTATGTTAAACTTCATGTATATGTCCGTTTTGTCTAAACTATTAGTTATACATATACATCCTTGAGCCACTTGCCTACATGCATGTACTTTTATGGACTCGTTTATATTTGGATATGTATGTATACTTTAGTTTGTATAAAACATACACATGCCTTGAAGGTTAAATTATTTTGATGAAAAATTAGATTTTCTTGTTTTTCATATTTTTAAGGAATTTCATATTGAGCTTGATTGCCTATTTTCATGATGATGTATTTCACATAACTCTTATACACTCACTTTACTTAAAGTTCTCTCATGATTTTGCTTTCATGAGTATGATATGTACCTTATAGTTTTTGAGTGTTTGATGATCGTATAACTTACATGTTTTTCATGAAATATATTTTGTTTTATTCCTTGATTGAAGGATTTCATACTAGTTTACAATTTTATCATATAACTAGTTGCGGTATTCTTCATTTGGTAAAGTTTTCAAACGTGTTATATTATTTTCAAACTTATTTTTGAAAACCCCTACCCTTCTAAGGGCGGCTGGTTGAGCGACCATGCCTTGTATGCCCATTATTGAAAATCTATTTAAAACATGTGCATGAAATGGGTGGTAGGAAGTATGAGTTATACACTTGATCTTATTTTATTTTCAATTGATATCATTGTATCTTTTCAATTGGTATCACTATTGACATTCTTTTTGTACACTAATATAATTTTTTATATATGTATGCTTAAACTTCAAATAGTATCAATTTTGATTGGTATTCATTTTTTCATACATATATATATTTTATTTGTGCTTACTATATCTCTATATCTTTGAGCACAAATTTTGGTTATGCTAAGCTTGATTCCTTAAATGACTATTATATTTCAATTGATTATTTTTCAATTGGTATCTTATACAAGCTTATGCATCATTTTGTTTGGTATTTCATAAAGAGCGAGAAAATTCATATTTTACCTTTTAATTAGTTTTGTTTACCTTGGTATTCTACTCTCACACTTTATGTTGAAAAATGATTGAAAAATGATATTGATTTTTTTTGGTATCATACGCTCCTAATGAAAGCCATTTTAAATTGGTATATGTTTCATTGTTTTCAATTGCTATATGTTTCATTTTCAATATTGGTATCAAACACATTAAATTGATATTTCTCTATTTGGTATCTCTATTGTAAAATGAGTTTAGTGTTTAACAAAAAGATTGGTTTATGTTTTTCAAATTGGTTCAAAAGTGTAAATATTTTCAATTGGTACTAATTTTTACAATTGGTATCAGAGATTACCTATATGTTTACATCTTTCTATTGATATCAAAATTTTTGGTTGGTTTACCTATTTGTTTATTTTTAATTGGTATCATGATGCATTAAATTGATATATTTTTTCAATTGGTATCATAATGTTTTGTTTTGATTTCACCCCTTGTTGATTTTTGTTTCGGACAAAAAGGGGTAGAACATTGTTTTATTATTTACTTTAACCCCTTTGTTGATGATTGACAAAAAGGGGAAGAAGTATTTGAGTATATATGCATGTTTATTATAAGTTTATACCAAAATTTGTTTCATATTGGTATTAAGAGAGTTTGTTTTATGTTTTGTTGATATTGGTATCAAGAGCATGGATATTAGTATCAAGAACATGTTTTGTTATTTTGTTTTGTTGATATCAAGAACTTTTATTAAAATTTTTGTTATTAGTATCAAGAGCTTTTATTGATTATCATTCAATTGATATCAAGAGCTTTTATTGCTTTTATTGATAAGATTTCAATTGAAATTTTTATTGGTATCAAGAGAAATTATTTAAAGAACATGTTTATTTTAAGTTTATATTTTCAATTGGCATTTAAGAACATGTTTATTTTAAAAAGAGGGAGAAGTAATTTATTTTAAAATTTTGGTATCAAGAGCATGTTTATTTTATTTCATTATTTTATGCATGTTTATGCATATTCATGTTTAACATTCATTGCATATCTTATTGTTTATTGCTATGCATGAGTTAAGGGGGAGCTTCTTTGAAGCTTAACTTTAATCCATGCATATATAACTCCATGAGTTTTGCCATCATCAAAAAGGGGGAGATTGTTGGCCCAGAGGCCTTCCACTCTAGTTTTGATGATGATTAACTCATGTAGTTATAGTTTACTAATAATCTTGTGATATTCAGTTTCAGATATTTAATCAAGATTTAGTAGGTGATTAACTTCAACAAAGGTGTTTTGGAGCTTTCACTTGGTGATTCAAGAGCTCGAGCGTCAAGTTCATATCTAGCATTCAGTGGGAGTCAAGCTCGTTGGATCGCGTTTGGATCGAGTCAACTTGGAGACGGCATTCTACAAGAAAACTTCGGTTTGTTTTAGTATAGTTTGTTTAGATCCATTGTAAAGATTAGATAGTGTGATATGCTCAAGTTCACAACACACACACTTGTTTTAAGTTTCATGTTTATTGGTTTTAGTTTTCGGTTTAACCGATCTTGGTTTTCATGAATAGAATTGAATCAAAACAAGTTTACATGGTTTAATGTATATTAGATTTGATCTATATACATCTATGCTTCATATACTCAGAAAAACTTATTTTGATACACTATTCATGTGTTTGAAGTTTTGTATTTAGACAAAACCTATTTTTGGATTTAATGTCAAAAATATAGATATAATAGCTTTCATGTATGCTGGATTCTATCCATATACTATATGCTTCAAAGTTGTTTAAATATCATGTTTTTGTATTTACATGTGCTTTGGAAAAATCGGATTTCCATTTCAAAAATTCTATTTTTGGAAAATACAGAATTTGGTTTAAGGCAAATTTTCCAAGTCACAAAAATGGTTCAAAATATTTGTAACATGTTTTGATTTTTACTCAAACATGTTTGTATTTCAAAGATAATACATGAACTGATTTTTGTAGAATTTATGTGATTTTATGGGATTTAATTGATAATAAAAACCCAAATTTTTAAGACCCTAATTAGTCAGACAGGCAGGCTGTCGGTCGACCGGGCCGGTAGACCGACGTGCACAGAACGTGCACGCTGCCTTGCTAGGGAGGTCGGTCGACCGCCAGAGAGCTCTGCTCTCTGGAGAGCCTCCGGTCGACCGGAGGGCTCAACGATCGATTTTTTGACCGTTGGCCGGTCAACCGGCAGGTTGACCGGAAGGGCAAAAATGCCCTTTTCAGCTGCCAACAGGCAAATTCCAAATGGGGTTATAAATACCCCCATTTGAATTGGTTTTCAACAAGAATTTTGAGAGCAAAAATTTCTATCTTCCTAAGTGTTTTAATACAAGTTTTCAAAAGAGTTTTTAAGGGCAAAAAGATTCATCTTTATTTATTTTCAAGGGTTGGAAAAATCAAAGAAAAATAGAGATTTGGGATATTTGTTTTGTTCTTCATTTCTATCAAATTCTAATTGATTTCCCAAGTATTTTTCTTTGTGTTTTGATTTCCAAACACCTTGATTTCTCACACTTGAGCTTATCTACTATCCTATCTATTAGGATCTTTGTTTTGTGGGAAAGAGATTGATTTGTGGTTCTGGAAACCACCAAGTTGTAAACCCTCCTTAATTTGTGTTATCCTTCTAGTGAGAGGTGATTGTGGGTTTCCCTCTAGTGAGAGGTTGATAGTGGAGGTTGTGTTGGTATCCCTCTAGTGAGAGGTTGATAGTGGAGGTTGTGTTGGTATCCCTCTTAGTGAAGAGGTGGATTGTGTTGCTAGTGGCTTTGTGCTTATCCCTCATTTGTGAGGTTGATTTTGTTGGCTTTGTGCCTAGCCTCTAAGTGTAGAGGTTGTATTGTAATTGAGAGAGGAGTTGTGTACTCCAAATTGTAATTGCCCCAAATCCTCAGTGGAGGTTCCCTGTGTGGGAGTTCTGTGTGGACAAGTTAATGGAATCCTTCTGTGTGAAGGCGGGGACGTAGAGCTGTGTGCTCGAACCTTGAAACATATCTCGGTGTTTGCGTTTGATCCACTTTCTCTAACTCTCTCTTACATTGTGCATTGATTCATATTGTCATATCATATACATGCTTGGTTTGTTTGTGTGCCTCACTTGTGTTTAACCAAGAGAGCTTCATATAGCACCTCAACTCTTATTCAGAGGAATCAAGAGGAGTTAGTCCAGAGCCCTTCATCGGGAATTCGGCTACACTCTTTGGTTACAGTAAGTGTGCTGCAATTAAGTTTTAATTTTCACATTATTGTTCATAGATTAGTCGTACACCTATTCACCCCCCCTCTAGGTGTACTTTCATATATAAATGATCTTTATTAAGAATTTTACCCCATCTAGTTTCCAAATTTCACAAATAATTTCGGAGTCAATTTTATCAACACCCTTGTCCCAAAATGGAGCGTGAAAAGATGGAATGATTGACTTGGACTTAGAAAGTACGAGAACTAATACCGACTCAGAAAAGTGACTTAAGTCAAGTAAAGGTTAAGGAGTCGGGATTGGTTCAGGAAGTGGGCCCAAATCAAGAAGTTGAAACTCAAGTCCACATTCATTTCCCCACAATAGAATGTGACTTTCAAAGATTGGTGATTCAAGTTCAAGAATGATAGGTGTGAGAATCAAAACTGACTCTAAAATATTACTCAAGTTGGGTAACAAAATAGGGGTCAATATTGATTCAGGAATTTGAACTGAATCACAAATTTGAGAATCTAGGTCACATTTCTCATTGAGATGAATTTCATAAAAATGAGAACTTGCCAATTTATCAATGGGACGTTCAAAAGTATGAAATTGGTCAAGTTCAATATGATGATCATAAAAGATTGGTGATTCAATTTCATGATGAATTGACACAGGATCCAATGTTGACTCGGGAAAAAGATTAAAATCAGGTAAAGACACCGAAGTTATTATTGAATCAGAAAGTAGAATTGAATCACCAAGTTGGGGTTCAAGATCATATTCATTCTCAAGTTCAATTTCAGGAAAGGGATAACTTTCCAAAATGTCAATGTGATTTTCAAAATTTGGAGTTTGGGCAAGTTCAAATGGGTGTGCTGAAATAGAATCTTGTTTTTCAAAATAACATGATTCTTCAGCTCTAACAGAATGGTTAGCGACATCAGAAATGGTCAAACGATGAGATTGGAAAGTTTAGACCATTATATCTATGTCATGATTACGAGCGATTTGAGCCTGAGTCATAGCTTCAAGCAGCTTTTCATAGTCGATTGGTTCATCATTTTGTTGCGATTGAACTTGAAAAGATGAAGTTTTGTTTTGGAATTTGTGGTGAAATCGTGAGTCCGTTAGATTTTGTGATTATTGCTCAGACTCACGCATGCTCATTTCCAAGATTGATGGTTTTCTATTTTGAACTGGTGGAACTGAGTATGATTCTTGGAAATATTGTGTACAAGGTGAATAAGGAGAACAAGTTGGTTGAAAATTGGACTCGGGAGAGGTGAATCCCAATTGACTCTGTGAAGAGTTGAAATTATTTTAGAAATTATGGTCATAAGATTGGGGTCATGGGTTATATTGATTCAGATAAGACCAATCTGACACACTAGGTTGGTTAAACTTATGATATGCCGGGTTGGTAATATCTGAAAAAGAGGTTGGGGTGTAATATAGATTACCATTTAAATTAGAAAAATTATTGTTATAAGCCATATCACACAGGAAATGTCAAATACAAAAAAAAGAAAAACAAACTAATAAGCAAACAAATAAAAATAAAAAAATTTAACCTAAGTTACGGTAAACCTTAGACCTAGACGACTCCTAACTGGTTAGACTGTCCACGAGGCGTATATTGCTGAATCTGACCACAAGTTAATCGGCCAGGTAGGGGTAAGATTGGTGGGAGGTATCTGTGCTTAAAGCAACGGGCCTAATTATGCCAAACCACCAACCTTCGGGGTTTCGCCTCTCAATCCCCAACCTTAGACACCGATTTAGCAACAGTCAAATTCAAATCAACTTTTCCTTAGGCCAGTCTCCTATTTAAGTCTGAGATGTCTCTAGGGCCAACGTCGACTAAGTTTTAGTTAGTCTTGGGTTAGTGAGTGAGGAGATTATTTGTGGACTAAGGGAGGGTAATGACTTCCCCACCTTATCTTTTTTATAGGACAAGCGCTTAAATCAATTTAGTGTGATGTGTGCAAGTATATAGAAAAAAGTAACACTCAGGCAATATTTCATACAAGAATGAACCTTATACTAAATGTTATGCACACATACCTTGCCTCCAGCACTCTTCAACAGTAAATTAGAAAATGAAACGAAATAGACATGTGCCTAAATGCAAAGTCTAAATCATTTTTAGCATTTACAATCAATCTTTTACTGTTGTTGTTAGAAATGTATGTACAGTGAGTCAAATAAGGAAATAAATAATTGCAGATATTAAACTTTGCAATTCAGCCAACCTGCAGAAAATATAGGTTAGTAGTTCACTCAGATTACCACAGGAATGTAGCAAATCTGAGGGCTTTTGGGCTCTGCTTTCTTGAACGGAGTTCAGGGCCACTTATATGTCCATTGCGGTAAAAATTTCTTATTGTCAAACCAGTACACAAAGAACAAAGAAGAAAGTTAACCAAAAATGTAAATTAAAAAGAGAATAACTTACCGTCCCTCCCCGGCAACGGCGCCAAAATTTTGATTCAGATTTTACCTGAACAAAAATATAGAATTTCAGAACTTTTAAAACAGTAGTACAAGTACTCAATACTACTACAATAGCAAGTGGCTATGCGGGTCGTGATCCACAAGGAGGGACTAGCGATAAAAGCTTTTTTAGCAAGTTCCTTTTTATGCTACAAAGAATGGTTAAAGTTTTTCTTTTAGTTCTTTAAAAGAAAATGAAAAAGAGTTAAACTTAAGTTAGGAAGAATGTGGTAGATTGAGAAGGTGGAGAAAAATAGAAAATAACTTTGTACAAAGAAAGTAAAAAAGAGTGAATAGAATTTGGAGAGGTGTTGGTGATCTAAATTAAAGAATTAAAAGAAAAGAAAGAAAATTAAAAATTACTTTCCTCCTTTGGCCCAATACTTACCTTGAATCTGCGGCAATGATGTTACCTTGAAGTAGAGCAATCAGCGCATAGCCCATAAGAGTTGATTCCCGTCTCTTCCATCTTACAACATTAAGACGATACAAGTATGAAATGATATAGAATGAGACTAAGAATTCATCGTCATGAGCTATCGGTGGCTTTCACGAAGGCAAGGCTCTTTCGTTGCTATAAGACTCACTTGGATAGCAATTAATATCAAACAGAAAAAAAGTAGAAAGGAAGAATAAGAGCACAAAACAACAAAGAAGAACTTACAAATGCAACTATAAATTCAATCTTATAACAATAAGAGAAAAGAAGAACAACTTACACCGGTGTCACTCTTAGTACAAGCTTCACTCTCGTTCTTTTATGAATCTCTGATCTCCTCTGAATTACATAAATAACACTGAAAATTATATAAAAAGAAAAATAAAAACCTACACTAAAAAGAATGAAAAACTGACCTAAAATCTATCTCTGCATAATTGCTTCCTGTGGACTCTGAAAAACCCAATATTTATAAGCAAGACCCAACAAAGGAGAGCGTACGAAGATAGGGGGAGCAAACGCTCCCCCAACTCCTTTAACAAAGCGGCAAAAACATGGCTATGGCTTCGTTTTCGCGACCTGGCTATGGCTAGGTGGCCACAGCCGAGGGGGTACAGCTCCTCGTTTCGCGATATGACTTTATCTGGTTCTGGATTTCTCGTTTCTCCTAGATTTGACGAAACGGCCTTTGATTTTGGGCTTTAACAAATAGATTTGTAGAGATTTGTTCTTACTAGTTTTTAACTGATCTGATTTGCCATGATCTACCCTGATTTTATGATTTTGAATTAATTCTACATTAAATCAAAATTTAATGGGATTTTAGGCTCGTTTCTCTTTCCTTTCTTTTAGCAATGGGCCTGCATATAAATTAGACAATAATTAGGATAAAAAACAGAGTTTTTTATATAATAAGTATGAGAATGTGAAAATAAATATGCAGTATATGTGACCGATCATTATGCCTTAGGAAGCATGATTATTCACGCTTAAAACGGTGGACAAAAAACAAAATAATCCCCTTTAGTTTGTGGCCTTGTTTGGGTAGGGGCAAGATTGGTGGGAGGTATCCGCGCTTAAAAGCGACGGGCCTAATTATGCCAAACCACTAGCCTTTGGGGTTTCGTCCCTCAATCTCCAACCTTAGACACCGATTTGACAAGAGTCAACTTCTAACAACTTCCCCCTTAGGTCAATCCCTATTTGAGTCAGATATGTCCCTAGGGCCAACGTCTACTCAATTTTATGTTAGGCTGGCTTAGTGAGTGAGGAGATGATTTTTGGGCTAAGGAAGGATAATGACTTTCCCCACCTTATCTTGTTTAGGATATGCCTTTAGTCTTTTTAGTGCAGTGTACAAGTATAAAGCAAAAGGTAACATTCAAGCAATATGATGTTGGCCCAAAGGCCTTCCACTCTAGTTTTGATGATGATTAACTCATGTAGTTATGTGTACTAATAATCTTGTGATTTTAGTTTCAGATCTTTAATCAAGTTATTAGTAGGTGATTAGCTTCAACAAGATGATTTGGAAGCTACCCACATGTTGATTCAAGAGCCCAAGCGTCAAAGATCATATATAACACTTGCTCGGTGGATCAAAGAGTTTTGGATCGAGTCGGCTTGGAGATTGCGCTCTACAAGAAGACATCGGTACCATAGTTTAGTTTCGGGTTTAGATCCTAATTGTAAAGATTAGAATAGTATGATAAGCTCAAGTTCACAACACACACGTTTCATGTTTTGAATATTGGTTTTCGGTTTTTCGGTTTTAGGTTTAACCGATCTTGGTTTTCATGAATAGATTTTATATCAAAACAAGTTTACATGGTTTAGTGTATATATGATTTGTTCTATATACATGCATGCTTCTATTGCTTAAACAAACTTAGTTTGATAGTCTACTTTATGAGTTTTATGTTTTGGTATTTATGACAAAACATATTTTGGAATTAATGACAAAAACTATGATATATATATTTGTTTCATGTAATTTGGATTTCTATCCATATGCATCATGCTTCAAAGTGTTTAATTATCATGTTTTTGTATCTGGAAGTGTTTTGGACAAAACGTATTTTCTATTCAAGTTTTAGAAAATACAGTTTTTGGTTTTTGGTAAAAATGAAAAGACATAAAAATAATTTTAATTGCTTGATATTTGAGTCAAAACTTTTATCACATGTTTATATATCAATGCAATTTGACAAAACTATTTTTAGGAATTTTTAGTAGTTTATAAGAATTTATTGGATATTTATTTCCCCAGATTTCTGACCTGTTTTAGTGTCTGCCAGGCTGGTCGGTCGACCGTACGGTCGACCGCACCATGTAGACGGTCGACCGTATGGGTCGACCGACGTGCACAGAAACGTGCACGCGGCTACACCTTTAGCCGGTCGACCGTGCCGGTCGACCGACTGAGAGCAGGTTTGCTCTCTGTTTGTTTGGGTCGACCGGGCGGTCGACCGCTAGCGCCAACGGGTCAAAAATTGACCGTTGGGCGGTCGACCGGGCGGTCGACCGTCAGGGTAATTCTGGCAAAAATTACAGTCAACGGCTATTTTCTGGATTAGCCTATAAATACCTCATTTGCAAGAGTTTTTTCTCTAAGAATTTTTGTGCGAAATTTTTCATACTCTCTGGTGTTTTTACAGCAATCAAAAGAAGTTTTTGAGCTTAAATTGAACAATACATTTGGTGTTTTTGTTAGGGTTTGGAAAATCAAAGAAAGGGTTTTTGGGAAAGGATTTTGATTGAACTTCTCTATCTTTGTTTCAGTTTTTCCCAAGGATTTTTCTTTGTGTTTTCTGATTTCCATTCCTTTGGTTTTCTCCACACTTGAGCAAAAATCTACTATCTATATCTATAGGATATTTGTGTGGGAAAAGAAGATATAGTTTGTGGTTGTTGTATTAGACCACCAAGTTGTAACCCAATCTTTTCTTAGCTTTGTGCTTTGGGTTGTATCCCTCTAGTTGAGAGGTGATCCTTGTATTGATTTGTGATTGGGAGTTTGTTGTATTGGTTTGGAGTTTGCCTCAAGGAGGAGGTTGTGATTGTTGGAGTTTGCCTCAAGAAGGAGGTTGTGTTTGTTGGCTTGGAGTTGTGCCTCAAGGAGGAGGTTGTGATTGTAAAGAGAGGAGTTGGGTACTCATTGTGAGAGTTCTTGGTGAACTAGCTAGTGGATTAGAAATCCTTCGTGTGTCGAAGACGGGGATGTAGAGCTGGGTGCTCGAACCTCGAAACATATCTCTGTGTTTGCGATTGATCCATTGACTCTCTCTATCTCTCTCTTTACTTTGTACCTTGCAATTATTTACTTTGTGCAAATTGCTATATCTTATACTTTCTTGTGTGTGCATCATTGTCGTAATTGCAATTAGTTTTTAAATTCCGCATTAAGTTCACTAGATTAGCATCGTCACCTATTCACCCCCCTCTAGGTGACTTTACATATGAATCACTCAAAATATGTTTTCTAAACTATATGCAATGCACACATACCTTTACTCCAGCACTCTTCAACAGTAATGTAAAGAAACAAAATAAACAGATGCCCTAAGATGCAAGAGTCTAAACGTTTTTTAACATTTACAAAGTAACAAGTTACTGTTGATTAGAAATATGTACAGAGTGAGTTAAATAGATAAACTAATAACTGCAAAGAGCTAATCTCTGTAAAGGAACCTGCAAGAGACTACAGTTAGTTGTTCACCACAGTTGTGGGCTCTGATGCTGTGCCTTCTTGGACAGAGGCATAGAGTAGGAATATGTCCACTGCAGCTCCTAGTTTTCTATAATTAGCCCCTGTACATTAAAACAAAGAAGAAAAAGGGATTAATTCATTAAAGAAAATTAAAAAGAAAGAAAACTTATCGTCCCTCCCCGGCAACGGCGCCAAAATTATGATCGAGCCAAACCTGCACAAAAAAATTACAGAAATTTAAAACAGTGTTAGGTCCTCAATTCTAACGTGTAGTTTATAGCTAACGGGTCGTGATCTACAGGGAGGGACAGCGATGGAAGCGTTATGTAAGTTTTTTTTGTAAAAAACTAATGAATACTTATCTTCTAAGTTTATAAAAAGAAAATAAAAATATTAAGTTTAGTTAAGAGAAGATGGTAGAAGAAGAGATGGTGGTGTTGTTTTATTTTAATTATAAAAGAAAAAGAAACAAAAAGAGATAAAGAAAAGTGTTGATGCAAAAATCAAAAATAAAAAGAAATAAAAGAAGAATATTTACCTCTACTGTTGAACCATAACAAAGACTTACCTCAGCATGAAGTAAAGCAAAGCAAATAGAAAGAGTAACTCGAACACGGTGCTTGGCCAGATTGAGTACGATGAAGAAAAGTGGGAAAACTCTATTAATGTCACCTTCAATATAAGTCTCTTGAAAAAGAATTACAATAGTATCACTCTATAATAATTCTTCCTCACTTTTCTCATGTAACTCTCTCTAACCTAAAAAAAATAAAAAATAAAAATTTCATTAAAGAAGAAAAGAAAAACCTAAAGTAAAATCTGAAGTGGTGCCCTTTTGCCTTCGAGGTATGAGGGTATTTATAGGAGAAAACCTGAGGGATAGAAAGCGTATGAAGGTAGAAAGATCTGAATATTTCTGAATTTGAATTCTCCCATTATCTCCAAACATGATTTGGTTTATCCAGAAATTCAATTCTGATCTGCAGGTTGTTGGCGTGTTGATTGCTGAATATCACTTATCAACTGAAAGAATTGGAACGAGTAATCAACAGAATAATTTTAACCATTTAAGTCTTCTTTCTGTAGCATCTTAAATCATTAGATTTGAGTTTCAGTAGTGAAAGTTATGATTAAAATTCTAAACTGTATCCAGCCTGAATTCGAATCTAAATTGCTTCATCTCCTCCATTGGTCTTCTCTCTATCCATTTATCCCCTTGAATTTTCAATTTTTCTTCTAGAATTGATAAGATATTCACTTATCTTCAGAGAAATAGATAAGATCTTCAAACAATCCATTTTTCTCTTGAAATTAGATAATATTATCTTATCTAATATATCCAGATTTCAGATAAAGATAGCTTCTAGAACCTTTAGATTTGAATCGATCCCCTTTCTTTTGAACTTTTGAATTTAATTGGATAAATTTTATGATTATTTTCTCCTTATCATACCCTGCATGAATTAAGATATTAAGACAAGTTATTTATAATATTCATTACAGAATATATGTAGGAATGTAATAATATTTATGCAATATATGTGTCCAAACACTGATCGACTAAGTTCAGTTTTCAGAAACATATCAATTATATCAGACCTTCCCTAGTCGACTTGCCCCCTTTATAAGTCGACTACTATAGGCAAAACTTGTTACCCTAGTCGACTAACCCCAACCTCAAGTCGACTAATGGCAGTTTTTGACTGTTAGTCAGTTTCTAATTCTGATATTTTATCTAACGTTTTAATATTCAAATTCAAGTTGATAACTACACTAACTGATTATAGATTTCACCTATAAATAGGGATGTTGTCCTAGGCTAAAAATACCAGTTTATATCAATAGTTTTCTACCCAAAAACTCTCCAAAAATCTATTTTTCAAAAAATTGTCGCTTTCTATTCTTCACATAAATTCCAATCCTTTAGTGAAGAATTCTGAGAATCCACCTATAAGAGTCCTTGTTCACGATCACATACAGATTCAAGACTTCTAGGACTGATTGTAATTACTCAAAGAGAAAGATTATCCAAGTGCGTCTTCGGGTTGAAGAGAAGTTGTACAAGGTATTGTTGTCTTCTTAGTGTAAAAAGAGTTGTATACATTTGACAAAGGGGATTTCTCAAGTGGGGTACAAGGTGTTGGTTTTGAGTGTACAAAATCCAGGATAAGGAAAATCTCAAGCGGGTTGCTTGGGGACTGGGTGTAGGTCAAGAGGACCGAACCAGGATAAAATCTCTTGTGTTTGCGTTTGCATTTTCTAAGATTTATTTCCTTTTACTGCAAGTTATTTTATTTAATGATAATATCTTTGTTTGAGTATTGACATAATATTTTAGATCCTATAATTGGTATCAGAGCCTTGCCCGGCATACTCTATCAAAGCCCTACATACCCGGTCAACACCCTACAAGGATGGCGACAGAGTTTCCTTCATTGCAATTCAGAGAAGGACATTCTACACAACGTTCACCACTATTTGATGGATCCAACTACAACTATTTAAAGTGTAGAATGAAGATTTACTTGCAATCACTCAATTATGAACTATGAAATATAGTAGAAGCATTGTACACCAAGCTGACAACCAACACACTGCTTGGAGTGATGATCAAAAGAAGAATGCAAACCTTGATGCCAAAGCGATGAATGCATTATTCTGTGCCTTAACCAAAAAAGTTCAATCGTGTATCAATAGCCACGTCTGCAAATCAAATATGGCACATACTATAGGTAACACATGAAGGTACAAATAAGGTTAAAGAATCTAAAATTTCTGTTCTTGTTCATAGGTTCGAACTCTTCAAAATGATGGAGAACGAAATAATTTCAGAAATGATAACAGGGTTCACCGACATAACAAATTCCTTAGCATCCCTTGGAAAGGAATACACTCAAGTCAAAAAAGTTCGCAAGATCCTTCGTGCACTCACATCAGATTGGGAGAAGAAGACAACTGCAATCAAAGAAGTAAATGATCTCTCCACTATGTCATTAGAAAACCTTATTGGTAATTTAATGGCATATGAAGTACAACTGGAAGACAGAAAGAAGGATGAACAACAACCTTTCTCAAAGAAGAAAGAACTTGCCTTCCATGTATCCTCAGATACAAACAATTCAGATGATGATGATAAAGAGGAGATGGCAATGCTCTCAAGAAAATTCAGAAAATTCTTAAAGCAAGATAAGTTTAAATGTTTTAATTGAAATAAAACTGGTCATATGAAAAAGGATTTCCCATTGCTCAAAAATAAAGAAAAATTGAAGAGCAAAAAGTTCAAAAAGAAGAAAGATTATTAAGCATCATAGGAGAATAGTGATTCCTCTTTCTCTGACGAAGAAAAAGCCACTGAACATGCTAACATTTGTTTCATGGCTCAAGAAGAAGATGAGGTACAGTATACTAAACTCTTAGATGCATTTCATGAATTATACAATGATCTTAAGAATGAAAAGATAAAGAATAAAGTTTTATCAAAGGAAAATGAAAATCTTATCAAAGAAAATTCATGTTATGTTTCTCAAATTTCTTCCATAAATTCTCAAAAAGATGATTTTGAAAAAGTTATATCATCATTGAAAAAGAATAATGAGAATTTTATAAAAGAAAATGTAATGCTTAAAAAAGGAACTTTATCTTTAAATAAAAGAATTACTGTTTTAAATAAAAACATATCAAGTTTCAAAATGAAATATGAAGAGATTTTGAAAAATGTGACTAAATTTAAACAAGGAAAAGAAAAGTAAAATGATTTGTTATCATATCAAAAGATGTCACAAAATCATTATGGTCTTGGATTCTTAAATCAGAGTGAAAATCTACACATATTAGTAAAAAGAATCATAATCCATATAATTCTTTTGTGAAAAGAAATATTGATATTATTTCAAAAAGAATTAAGTACAAGTACATATGGATTCCTAAAAACTTAAGCATTTTTGATAAAAATACTTATATTGCATCATACATACATTCTATATGTAATTCAGCAATATGTGAATACTAACAAATGGAAACCAAATTCAAATTGGGTTTGGATTTCTAAAGGTTAATGTTTTGATCTTATTATGATTGGTATCATTCTAATGTTTATCTTTCTGGTACCGTACAAAAAGTTTGATAAAAAAAAAATTTCAAACATTTATCATATGTATGTGTGTGTTATGATATATTTTTTGCAGGAAGAGAACACATATTTTTCTATATCTGTTATAACCTGTTCTATGCAGGGGAGAACATATAACATATTCTCTGCAGGGGGAGTTTTCGTGCACACAAAGTGTCATCCCCAAAAAGGGGGAGAATGTTGGAACTTGATTTTGATGATACATTTGTGAAGCCATTTCATTGGAGCCCTATCTCACAAGTTTATACAAGAGTCCTACATGCTCAAGACTTCCAAGGATTATGGCTATGGATGTGTATTGTATTGTTTATTAGAATATTAAAAGTCTTAAATACACACACACATCATAAGCCTATTAGTCGACTTATTATCAAGCATAGTCAACTTATACTACCTATAGTCGACTTACTCCTAACTATAGTCGACTTAATTTCACTTCAAGATACATACCAACTCTCTATTTCTGTTCTGCATAGCATGATTAGTCGACTTCTACCTTTTCCTAGTTAACTAATATTAGCTGTAGTCGACTTATATATAATGTTGGTTGATCGAGCCAAAGTTGCACAAAAAAAATACAAAATTTAGAACAGTTCTAGGTCCTCAATTCTACCGTGTACAATAGGGCTAACGGGTCGTGATCCACAGGGAGGGACAGTGATGGAAGCGTTATGTAAGTTTCTTCTTTTAATTTACAAAAACTAATGATTACTTATCTTCTCAATTTATAAAAAGAAAATAAAAATATTAAGTTTAGTTAAGAGAAGATGGTAGAAGAAGAGATGGTGGCGTTGTTTTATTTTAATTATAAAAGAAAAAGAAACAAAAAGAGATAAAGAAAAGTGTTGATGCAAAAATCAAAAATAAAAAGAAATCAAAGAAGAATATTTACCTCTACTGTTGAACCATAACAAAGACTTACTCAGCATGAAGTAAAGCAAAGCAAATAGGAAGAGTAACTTGAACACGGTACTTGGCCAGATTGAGTACGATGAAGAAAAGTGAGAAAACTCCATTGATGTCACCTTCAATATAAATCTCTTGAAAAAGAATTACAATAGTGTCGCTCTACAATAATTCTTCCTCTCTTTTCTCATGTAACTCTCTCTAACCTAAAAGAAAATAAAAAATAAAAATTTCATTGAAAAAGAAAAGAAAACCCTAAAGTAAAACTCTCTCTGAAGTGGTGCCCTATTTGCCTTCGAGGTATGAGGGTATTTATAGGAGAAAACCAAAGGGATAGAAAGCGTATGAAGATAGAAAGATCTGGATATTTCTGAATTTAAATTCTCCCATTATCTCCAAACTTGATTTAATTTATCCAGAAATTCAATTCTGATCTGCAGGCTGTTGGCTTGTTGATTGCTGAATATCACTTATCAACTGATAGAATTAGAACAAGTGATCGACAGAAGAATTGTAGACCTTTAAGCCTTCTTTCCATAGCATCTTGAATTATTAGATTTGAGTTTCATTAGTGAAAGTTATGATTAAAATGCTAAACTGAATCCGAATCAAAATTGCTTCATTTCATCTATTGATCTTCTCTCTATCCATTTATCCTCTTGAATTTTCAATTTATCTTCTAGAATTGATAAGATATTCATTATCTTCAGAAAATAGATAAGGTCTTCAAATAATCCATTTTTCTCTTAAAATTAGATAATATTATCATATTTGATATAACCAGTTTTCAGATAAGATAGCTTCTAGAATCTTTGGATTTGAATCGATCCCCTTTCTTTTGAACTTTTAAATTTAATTGAATAAATTTCATGATTATTTTCTTCCTATCATACCCTGCATGAATTAGGACATTAAGACAAGTTATTTGTAATATTCATTACAGAGTATAAGTAAGAATGTAATAATATTTATGCAATATATGTGTCCAAACACACCCTCACACTTATCTTTTGGTCGTCCTCGAGCAAAACAAAGGGAAAAGAAAAACTAAACTGACCAAACCTAACTCACTTTCGTAGAAATCACAGTTCCACTTAGCACGTGTAACACGCCGTTAAACCTCTAGGTTACCCCTAGAGGACAAGTTTTGTCTCGTGAGAGTTTTCAGTGGATTGCATCCACAAAATCCATGAAGAAAAAGAAATGAATTGTTAGTTTTTTTTTTTGAAAACGCATTTCGAAAGGAAAAAATATTTGAAGTATTAATGTAAAATTCAAGTAATCTATAAGTCATATGATTATCAAAATTTAGTCATTCCTAAACATAGTCTTTATTCAAAAACTTGTTTTCAATCAAGGTAAGGATTAAAATTGTATTTCTCATCTAGTCTATTATTTTACCCTAAGTCATATGCACCATGTGACCGTGAAAATTTGGCTTAGGATTCTTCAACTTTAAATCATATGACTTATTATTTTTCTTTTTTTATTGCGGTAATATCCCTTATCTCTATTAGGCTTTCTAATTTGCCCATGTAGCGAGCCTTAGTTGGTGACTCCCAAACCAGACGGTTTTAGGATACCGGGTGAGAAAGCACCCAAGGACTTAGGACTCAAGCAAACAAGGCCACAAAACCAAGGATTTTTATTTATATGAACCACTTTTAGGCGTGAATACTTATGCTTTATGAGGCACAAATACCCAGCTTAATCAGAGGATTTTTTTTGATATATGTATATATATATATATATTTTATATGAGGCATAAGAATTTTTGTTTTAGAACCCTAAGTGTGTAAGTGTATAAAGTATGTATATTTCATCATGATAAAAATTAAGACTAAATTACTTTTCTAATTTTTCTTCCTATCCTCAAAATCAACAAATAATTTTATTTTGACGAAGTATAAGAAATCCTAATTATGATCCTCTTATTTCTTAAAATTAACTAAATTTCTTACAAAAATAATTCAAAGTATTAGTTTCCTTTTCAAAAAGTTTAAAAGAAAGGATTTTTTTTTTTTAGATTAGTAAAGCTAGCATGTTAGTAAACCCTCCCCCACACCTAACTCATGCATTGTCCTCAATGTATGAATGAAATACAATAATATATGAAAAAGGAGAAAGGGAAGGAAAATTGTCACCTCAAGGTGGTGGTTCCGGTGGTGGTCTCATTGGGCTAAGCGTTTCTGCTCAGTTTAGATACTGTGAATTTTCATGGAACCCACCTTTTATGACCTCTTTCTTTTAACATTTTTATATTCTCCAATATAAACAAGATCATGCAAGATCCTAGCACGAAATTTTTCCCGATTATATGACCAATCTTGGGGTATCATCACGGAGTCATGTTGAACTAAACCTTGATCTAACAATGGAATGTGATTTTGTGGAATGAATGATTTGAGCTCAACATGAAGGGAATGGGAACAGATACTGACTCGAGAATAAAACTCAAATCAAGTTTAGGTTTAAGAGTCAGAGTTGGTTCATGGGTTTGGTCCAAATCATAGAATTCAAATTCACATTCATTTCTCAACAATGGAATATGACTATCCAAAATAGGTGGTTCGTGTTCAAACTCTATAGGAATAGGAATCAATGTTGGCTTCGGAATTGGGTTCAAATCGCGTAAGGAAACCGGAGTCAGCATAGATTCAAAAGGTAAAACTAAATCACACCACTGAGAATCGGTATTACATTCATCTTTAAGTTCAATCTCATTGAAATGAAAACTTGCCAATTTATCAATGGGTTGATATTGGTCAAGTTTAAAGTTTTGTGGTGAAATTGATTCTTGGTCAAAATCTCCAGATACCATGATTATTCGTCAATATGGCTAGGAGAATTAGGAGTGGTAGAAAATATGTTAGGCAGAGTTTCCTCATTCCTATCATTAATTGTGTTAACCAAATGACTCACTTTTGTTTCTAGCCTATTAAGAGATTTGAGACAATCCGTTTGTGATTGAATACAATCATTTTGGGACTGAATCATGAATTCCATATTCTTTTCTAAGTCAATAGGTTCTTCTTGTTGTGGTTGGACTTGAAAATTAGAGTAAGGATCTTGAATTTGGGAATTTTTTGGGAGAATTGAGTGCTACGATTTGTACTTGTCGTGTGGACTCAAGGAAGGCTTCAAATGTCTTTTCTAAAGAAGATTTCTCTTCTATAGGTTGGTCTTGGTATGGATTATATGAAGCTGTTTGTTGGTAAGGTTGTTGATAGTAAGACTTGGGAGAGTTGTATCCACACTAACTCGGTGAAGAGTGGTGATGATTGTCCCATTCTTGTTCATAATACTGGGATTAGGGCATATATTGATTCAGATAAGACCAATCTGGCATACTTTGTTGGTTAGAGTTATGTAATGCCAGGTTGGTAATATCCGAATTGAAAGAGGTTGGGCTGAAATATAGATTTGAGTTATAATCAGAATAATTGTAATTATAATCCATTTTCACAAAGAACAAATAAAAATAAACAAATAACCAAACAAGAAAATAAAGAAAAATCTAGCCTATGTTAAGGTAGAGCTTAGACCTAGACGACTCCTAACTGTTGATTATCCACAGGAGGTATAATGCAGAACCTGACTACAAGTTAATCGGCTAAGTAGGGGAAAGATTTGTGGGAGGTATCCGCGCTTAAAAGCTACAGGCCTAATTATGCCAAACTACCAGTCTTCGGGGTTTCGCCTCTCAATCCCCAACCTTAGACACCAATTTGGCAAGAGTTAACTTCTAACAACTTCCCCCTTAGGTCAATCCCTATTTGAGTCAGATATGTCCCTAGGGCCAACGTCTACTCAATTTTATGTTAGGCTGGGTTAGTGAGTGAGGAGATGATTTTTGGGTTAAGGAAGGGTAATGACTTCCCCCACCTTATCTTGTTTAAGGATATGTCCTTAGTCTTTTAGTGCAGTGTACAAGTATAAAGCAAAAGGTAACATTCAAGCAATATAAATCACTCAAAATATGTTTCCTGAACTATATGCAATGCACACATACCTTTACTCCAGCACTCTTCAATAGTAATGTAAAGAAACGAAATAGACAGATGGCCTAAGAGGCAAGAGTCTAAATGTTTTTAACATTTACAAAGTAACAAGTTATTGTTGATTAGAAATATGTACAGAGTTGTTGGCCCGGAGGCCTTCCTCTCTAGTTTTGATGATGATTAACTCATGTAGTTATGTTTACTAATAATCTTGTGTTGTTTAAGTTTCAGATCATTAACCAAGATATTAGTTGGTGATTAGCTTCAACAAGGTGTTTAGAAGCTTTTCATGATGATTCCAGGGCCAAAGCGCCAAGATCACACATTGCCTAGCCCATGGATGGAGTTTTGGAGCAAGTCTTCTTGTTGACACAAAGACTTAGGTATCCTAGTTTAGATAGTGTGTTTTAGATCCATTTGTAAAGCTTAGTATAGTTGATATGCTCAAGTGCACAACACACACGTTTCATGATTTGGATTTTGGTTTTCATGAATAGTTTGATCAAAACAAGTTTACTTTATTTCTATATATATTAGATATGTTCTAGATATACATACATGCTCATATGACTTATACAAACTTAGTTTGACATACCTATTCATGTAGTTTTATGTTTTGGTATAAAACATATTTTTGTAATTAAAGACAAAAACTATGATATATTTGTTGAATGTATATTAGACCTACGTCCATATGCATCATGCTTAATAATGTTCAAATATCATGTTTTTGTATTTCTATAAGTTTTTAGGAAAATCAGATTTCCTATTGAAAATCAAGTTTGATAAAAATACAAGTTTTGTTTTTGATAAAATTGGCAAGACACAAAAATGAATTGATATGTTGATATATTGTCTTGAAATTTTTATCACTTGTTTGAGTTTCAATATAAAATGATAAAACAATTTTTATGGTATTTTTAAAAGAGATAAAAGATTTTTTAGAAAATATTTTTCCCAAATTTTCTGTCTTTTTTTGTGCTGACAGGCTGGTCGGTCGACCCGGACGGTCGACCGCACCAAGAGCCGGTCGACCCGTAGGGTCGACCGACGTGCACAGATGTGCACGTCTGGGCAGACACAAAAACTGTCGACCGAGCCGGTCGACCGGGTCTGAGAGCTCTGCTCTCGGGTTGTTTGGGTCGACCGTGCCGGTCGACTGGGATGAGAGCTCTGCTCTCTGTTTGGTTTGGTCGACCGGGCCGGTCGACCGCTGTTGCCCAACGGTCATATTTCTGACCGTTGGCGGTCGACCGGGTCGGTCGACCGGCAGCCTGTCAGGCTGCCAGCTCAGCCTAACGGCTAGTTTTCTGTTGGGGCTATAAAAACCCCATCTCTTTGGGGTTTTTGGCCAAGTTTTTGAAGAGAAAAAATTCTGGTTTTCTGAAGTGTTAAAACAAGTTTTTCAAAAGTGTTTGGGGTTTTAATCTTTCAATCTTGATTGTTTTAGGTTTTTGGAAAAATCAAAGAAAAGAATATTTTGGGAGATTTGTCTTGGTTTTCATTTTATATTTTTTGCAAGAATTTCCCAAGTGTTTTTTTTTGTTGCTTATTTTCCAAACACCTAGTTTTCCACACTTGAGCTATCATACTATCCTAATTTATTAGGATCTTGTATTTGTGGAAAAGAAAAGAGAAAAAGAAAGAGAGAGTTTTGAGGTTGTTGTTGTAACCTCTAAGTTGTACACCCTTATTCTTGTTGTATCCCTCTTCGGTAGAGGTGATCGGGTGATTGGTTTGTATCCCTCAAGTGTGAGGTGATTGAGATTGGTTGTGAGCCTCTTCGGTAGAGGTGTTGTTGTTGTGGTTGTTGTATTGGCTACGGGCCTTATCCCTCTTCGGTAGAGGTGGATTGTGGTTGTATAGCCTCGGTGGCTTTGTAAAGGTTGAGAGAGGAGTTTGGTACTCCTATAGTGGATTGAGAAATCCTACGCGGTGGTGTAGGCGGGGATGTAGAGTTGGGTACTCGAACCTCGAAACAAATCTTTGTGTTAGCGTTTGATCCAATTTCTCTCAACTCTATTCTCTTTACATTTGTGCAAAGCATCATACTTCATTCATATCATATTTGCTTGTGTTGAGCATAATTCATCTTGTCATATTTATTTGCTTGTGTTGTGCCTTGCATAATCCATATTGCTATATCCTTGATTGCTTGGCTTGATTGTGTGTGCACATTGCTTGGATTGCTTGTGTGTGTGTGCCCAACTTATACTCATCCAACAAGAGCTTCACATAGCGCCTCAACCCATTTCAAGGGGAATCAAGGGGAGTTAGTCCAGAGCCTCGCAAGGGGAATTCGGCTACACTTGTTGTATTGTATTAGTTTGTGCATAATTTGCATTAGCTTCCGCATTTAGCGCACTTAGTTTTGCATTTAGTTTTAGATTAGCACTAACACCTATTCACCCCCCCTCTAGGTGTTTTTTCAATTGGTATCAGAGCTAGTGCTCCTGATACTTAGGCTTAACATCCTAGGAGTGAGATCCATTTGCTTGCTAATCTATTGTTTGCATTTGCTTGTTTGCACACATTTAGTTTACCATGGCCTTCATGACCCCACCTATGTATGACCCTTCCAACATTCATGTTTGGAAATTAGGATGACCTTTTATTTACAAACCCTAGGTCATAAAGTTTATCTTGCTATTACCAAGGAATCCTTCCTTAGTGATCGCAATCATATAGGGGCCAATGCACAAGCCCTAGAGGCCATTAGAAGCAAATTACCTAAAGATTATCTTATGTGTGTTTCTAACATTGATTCCGCCTTTGCAGTGTGGAACAAATTGACAACAACCACCACCACCTCCGAGCTTCAAGTGCAAATTCAAGAAGAGGAATCTAGTGGAGAGTCCGAGTCACAATGCTTCATGGTCCAAGGGAATGACTCCCTTGAGGTACATTCGGAACCCCACTTAGATAATGATGATTGCTCTAGTTCTTCATGTGATAATTATGATGCCCATGCTTTGAATGAAGAACTTTCTATTGTTTGTGAAAAGTTAATAGAAAAATACAAGATTTTGAAAAAGAAAAGTCTAGATATTGAAAAAGAAAATAAGAGTTTACATTCTAGACTTGATGTTGTTTTGCAAGAGAAAGAGGAGATTGCTAATGAGAGGGATTCATTAAAATCTCAACTTGATCTTGCACTTAAAGAAAATAACTTTTTGAAAACTAAAAATGATTGCCATGTTATTTTGAAGAAAAATGAAAACTTATCTTCTAAAATTGATTTTGTTTTAAAAGAGAATGTAGACTTGAAAAATAAAATTATTTCCATTTCAAATGATTTAGATGTGTGTTTAAAGAAAAATGTTGTTTTACAAAATAAGATTGATGCTCATGTTTGCCATGCTAGGGTAGTATCACACACTCTACCTATTGCATGCCACACTTCTTCTTCTAAGATTAATGATGATATTTGCTTGCTTAAGAAGAAGGTTGATTGTTTGGGCTCCACTATGAGCCAATGTGCCATGAACCACACACGCTTGGAAACCTTGGTTCGAAAGAAACAAGTTCCAACCTTTATGCATGCACACCCTCCACGGCATACACATGCTCCACATGGACACCATCAACACATGTATGCTCATGTGTACACATGTACACATTGTGGCCGAAAAGGCCATCTTGCTAAATTTTGTTTTGATAGAATACATGATTCTAAGTTAGCAAAGAAGTTTGTTTGGGTTAGAGAAGGTACTAACCCCCACGGACCCAAGAAGATATGGGTACCAAAGACCACCCCTCCTATTATTTTTGATGTAGGTGTGGGCTCTCACATGACGTGAGAGTGATGACACCTTGGAGTGGATGCGTTCCGTGCTTAAAGGAGATCAATTAGATGCATCACTTTCAAGGGAAGATTTGGTGGAGAGGACCACCTTTGTTTTGGAGAAATAGAGCGGTGCCCTCATTGGTTTTTGGTATCGAATCTCTAACTCCTTATGTTTACATGCTTTTCATGTTTATCCTTCATAGCATGATTTAATGTTTAGTGATCATCTTGAATATGCCATGTTAATTAGATTAGTGTTATACTTATTAGTTGGTTGAAACATCCATGTTTTATATGGACTTATATTTTGTGTTTTCACCTTGGTTAAACTAATTTGTATGACCTAGATCTAATGCACATGCATGTACACATTGATCATATATGTTTTGTATTTCATATCTTTGATGTTTTATAGCATGTTTTCATTGTCTATAGATTAGTATGTAAATGCCATGATTATTAGATCCTTGACATACATATATAGTATTTGAGACACACATGCTTGTATGAACCCATTCTTAGTGTTCTCACTTTTGTTTAAACTATAATGTACATCATGAATCTAATACATGTGAATTTACATAATAATCATGTTTTAGTCATGGTGATTTCTTCATTGTGTTTTGATGCTTCATGTTAAGATTACTTGTTTAGATGTTAGTTTTCATTAAGACTAGGATTTATACTTGTACATATAGTGGGCCACAAATAAATTTATATATGTTTGGGCTTGATTGCTTATTTGAACCCATTAGATGTGCTAGTATAGTCTAGTTTTGATGATTCATACATTTTAAACTTGTATTCCCATTTTGGATTTGTTTTATGAGTTTTTCACTTCATGTATATGTTTGTATTGCCAAACTATTAGATATACATGTTTATCCTTTTTGAGCCACGTGCCTTAATGCATATATTTTGTGGACTCGTTGTGTTTTGGATATGTATATATATTTAGTTTGTATTAGACATACATATGCCATGAAGGTTAAATAAGTTTTGATGATTTTCGTGTTTTCTATGTTTAAGGAATAATTGAGCTTAATTGAATATTTTCATGATTATGATATTCACACTTTATTAGTACACTCACATTTCTTATTTACTCATGTGTTTTGTTTTCATAAGTTATATTTATACTTAATTGACTTGAGTGTTTGATATATCATGTGGATTTCATGTTTCATGAAAAACAATTTTGTTTTATTCCTTACTTGAAGGATTTCGTACTAGTTTAAAAGATTTTCCATTTAACTAGTTACGGTATTCTTCACTATGGTAGTGATTTTCAAACAAAACTACATTTTCAAATCTATTTTTGAAAACCCCTACCCATAATGGGCGGATCGATGGGAGATCATGGTATTGTATGCTTTAAAATGAAATCATTTAAAACTTGAACCTTGATTGGGAGGTATTGTAATATGATGTATACACTTGAACTTTTTGCTATGTCAATTGGTATCATTGAACTCTTTCAATTGGTATCATTTTGATCTTTTTGTATACTCATATGTTTATTGTGTATGTATATTTTCAATTAGTATCATCTATTGGTGATTGGTACTCATTCTATTTCATACACATTTTATTTGTACTTAAGATATAAATTTTTCACAAAATCTTGTTTATGCTAGTGCTTGAGCTTCAATTTTGTTTTAATTGATTATTTTTAAATTGGTATCAAGCCCATGCATCTTTTAATTGGTATTTCATAAAGGGGGAGAAAATTTAATTTTGTACTTCAATTGGTGATTCTTCAATTGGTATTTGTTTCTCACTCCCTTACTTTATGATTGAAAATTTCATATTGATATCATATGTTTAATATGAATATTATTTACAATTGGTATCAAAATTTTGTTTAGACATTCAAAATTTATTATGTTTAATTTCAATTGATATCAAGATGTTTCATGTGTTTTGCTTAAAATTGGTATCAAAAAATATTTTTTAAAAAAATATAAAAGTTTTGATTTGTATTGACTATATGCATATAGATTCATGATGAGTGTATCTTGTATTGAAGAGCTTAACATCTCTTCTTTATGTGGTACACGTGTGTAGGGGAGCTTCACATCTCCTCTTATTCATTACATAATGTGTGTTATGTGAATTAGGGCTTAACATCCCTCCTTCATGTAATGCATATATGTAGGGAAGCTAACTTAGCGTCTTCCTCTTCATGAATGTATATAGCATATAACATCTATTGATCCTTATTTATTTTCTATTGATATCAAGATGCTTCATTGACATATTTATCATGTTGTTTATGGTCACCCCTTATTGACCTTGTTTTTTTTCTATTGATATCAAGATGCTTCATTGACATATTGATATCATGTTGTTTATGGTCACCCTTATTGACCTTGTTTTTTTTTTGTTTTAGACAAAAGGGGGAGAACATTGTTTTATTGTTTTATTGTTTGGATTGTTTAACCCCTTCTTGATCTTTTTGTTTGACAAAAAGGGGGAGAAAAATTTGTGTGATTTGAGTTTACTTTGTTTACCCTTTGTTGATGAGTGACAAAAAGGGGGAGAATTATTTAAGAATTTACATATTTTTATATATGCATATATACTTAGGTTTTTGCATATATTAAGTTTTATTGGTAAGTATTAAGTTTTTATTGGTATCTAGAGCATCTAGTGTTTATGTTGTTAATGCTTTATTAATTTAATTAGTAACTAGAGCTTCTAGAACATGTGTTTGTGTTTTATGCATATTGATGCATACATGTTTATGTACATTCATTGCATATATTTTATTTATTTGTTTATGCATGAGTTAAGGGGGAGCTTCTTTGAAGCCTAACTTTAATCCATGCATATATAACTCCATGAGTTTTGTCATCATCAAAAAGGGGAGATTGTTGGCCCGGAGGCCTTCCTCTCTAGTTTTGATGACGATTAACTCATGTAGTTATGTTTACTAATAATCTTGTGTTGTTTAAGTTTCAGATCATTAACCAAGATATTAGTTGGTGATTAGCTTCAACAAGGTGTTTAGAAGCTTTTCATGATAATTCCAGGGCCAAAGCGCCAAGATCACACATTGCCTAGCCCATGGATGGAGTTTTGGAGCAAGTCTTCTTGTTGACACAAAGACTTAGGTATCCTAATTAGATAGTGTGTTTTAGATCCATTTGTAAAGCTTAGTATAGTTGATATGCTCAAGTGCACAACACACACGTTTCATGATTTGGATTTTGGTTTTCATGAATAGTTTGATCAAAATAAGTTTACTTTATTTCTATGTATATTAGATATGTTCTAGATATACATACATGCTCATATGACTTATACAAACTTAGTTTGACATACCTATTCATGTAGTTTTATGTTTTGGTATAAAACATATTTTTGTAATTAAAGACAAAAACTATGATATATTTGTTGAATGTATATTAGACCTATGTCCATATGCATCATGCTTAATAATGTTCAAATATCATGTTTTTGTATTTCTATAAGTTTTTAGGAAAATCAGATTCCTATTGAAAAATCAAGTTTGATAAAAATACAAGTTTTGTTTTTGATAAAATTGGCAAGACACAAAAATGATTTGATATGTTGATATATTGTCTTGAAATTTTTATCACTTGTTTGAGTTTCAATATAAAATGATAAAACAATTTTTATGGTATTTTTAAAAGAGATAAAAGATTTTTTAGAAAATATTTTTCCCAAATTTTCTGTCTTTTTTTGTGCTGACAGGCTGGTCCGTCGACCCGGACGGTCGACCGCACCAAGAGCCGGTCGACCCGTAGGGTCGACCGACGTGCACAGATGTGCACGTCTGGGCAGACACAAAAACGGTCGACCGAGCCGGTCGACCGGGTCTGAGAGCTCTGCTCGGGTGTTTGGGTCGACCGTGCCGGTCGACCGGGATGAGAGCTCTGCTCTCTGTTTGGTTGGGTCGACCGGGCCGGTCGACCGCTGTTGCCCAACGGTCATATTTCTGACCGTTGGCGATCGACCGGGTCGGTCGACTGGCAGCCTGTCAGGCTGCCAGCTCAGCCTAACGGCTAGTTTTCTGTTGGGGCTATAAAAACCCATCTCTTTGGGGTTTTTGGCCAAGTTTTTGAAGAGAAAAAATTCTGGTTTTCTGAAATGTTAAAACAAGTTTTTCAAAAGTGTTTGGGGCTTTAATCTTTCAATCTTGATTGTTTTAGGTTTTGGAAAAATCAAAGAAAATAATATTTTGGGAGATTTGTCTTGGTTTTCATTTTATATTTTTTGCAAGAATTTTCCCAAGTGTTTTTCTTTGTTGCTTGTTTTCCAAACACCTAGTTTTCCACACTTGAGCCATCATACTATCCTAATCTATTAGGATCTTGTTTTTGTGGAAAAGAAAAGAGAAAAAGAAAGAGAGAGTTTTGAGGTTGTTGTTGTAACCTCTAAGTTGTACACCCTTATTCTTGTTGTATCCCTCTTCGGTAGAGGTGATCGGGTGATTGGTTTGTATCCCTCAAGTGTGAGGTGATTGAGATTGTTGTGAGCCTCTTCGGTAGAGGTGTTGTTGTTGTGGTTGTTGTATTGGCTACGGCCTTATCCCTCTTCGGTAGAGGTGGATTGTGGTTGTATAGCCTCGGTGGCTTTGTAAAGGTTGAGAGAGGAGTTTGGTACTCCTATAGTGGATTGGGAAATCCTACACGGTGGTGTAGGCGGGGATGTAGAGTTGGGTACTCGAACCTCGAAACAAATCTTTGTGTTAGCGTTGATCCAATTTCTCTCAACTCTATTCTCTTTACATTTGTGCAAAGCATCATACTTCATTCATATCATATTTGCTTGTGTTGAGCATAATTCATCTTGTCATATTTATTTGCTTGTGTTGTGCCTTGCATAATCATATTGCTATATCCTTGATTGCTTGGCTTGATTGTGTGTGCACATTGCTTGGATTGCTTGTGTGTGTGTGTGCCCAACTTATACTCATCCAACAAGAGCTTCACATAGCGCCTCAACCCATTTCAAGGGGAATCAAGGGGAGTTAGTCCAGAGCCTCGCAAGGGGAATTCGGCTACACTTGTTGTATTGTATTAGTTTGTGCATAATTTGCATTAGCTTCCGCATTTAGCGCACTTAGTTTTGCATTTAGTTTTAGATTAGCACTAACACCTATTCACCCCCCCTCTAGGTGTTTTTTCAAGAGTGAGTTAAATAGATAAACTAATAACTGCAAAGAGCTAATCTCTGTAAAGAAACCTGCAAGAGACTACAGTTAGTTGTTCACCAGAGTTGTGGGCTCTGATGCTGTGCCTTCTTGGACAGAGGCATAGAGTAGGAATATGTCCACTGCAGCTCCTAGTTTTCTATAATTAGCCCCTGTACATTAAAACAAAGAAGAAAAAGGGATTAATTAATTAAGAAAATTAAAAAGAAAGAAAACTTACCGTCTTTCCCCGGCAATGGCACCAAAATTATTATCTAGCCAAACCTGCATAAAAAATACAGAAATTTAAAACAGTGCTAGGTCCTCAATTCTACCGTGTGGCCTAGAGCTAATGGGTCGTGATCCACAGAGAGGGACAGCGATGGAAGCGTTATGTAAGTTTTTTCTTTTAATTTACAAAAACTAATGAATACTTATCTTCTCAGTTTATAAAAAGAAAATAACAATATTAAGTTTAGTTAAGAGAAGATGGTAGAAGAAGAGATGATGGTGTTATTTTATTTTAATTATAAAAGAAAAAGAAACAAAAAGAGATAAAGAAAAGTGTTGATGCAAAAATCAAAAATAAAAAGAAATAAAAGAAGAATATTTACCTCTATTGTTGAACCATAACAAAGACTTAGCATGAAGTAAAGCAAAGCAAATAGAAAGAGTAACTTGAACATGGTGCGTGGCCAGATTGAGTACGATGAAGAAAAGTGGGAAAACTCCATTGATGTCACCTTCAATATAAGTCTCTTGAAAAAGAATTACAATAATGTCACTCTAAAATAATTCTTTCTCTCTTTTCTCATGTAACTCTCTCTAACCTAAAAGAAAATAAATAATAAAAATTTCATTGAAGAAGAAAAGAAAAGCCTAAAGTAAAACTCTCTCTGAAGTGGTGCCCTTTTTGCCTTCGAGGTATGAGGGTATTTATAGGAGAAAATCAGAGGGATAGAAAGTGTATGAAGATAAGAAGATCTGGATATTTCTGAATTTGAATTCTCCTATTATCTCCAAACTTGATTGATTTATCCAGAAATTTAATTCTGATCTGCAGGCTGTTGGCGTGTTGATTGCTGAATATCTGTTACCAACGGATAGAATTGGAACGAGTGATCAACATAATAATTATAGCCCTTTAAGGCTTCTTTCTGTAGCATCTTGAATCATTAGATTTGAGTTTCAGTAGTGAAAGTTAAGATTAAAATGCTAAAAGTATATCCAGTCTGAATCCGAATCTAAATTGCTTCATCTCATCCATTGATCTTCTCCCTATCCATTTATCATCTTGAATTTTCAATTTGTTTTCTAGAATTGATAAGATATTCACTTATATTTTGTAAAATAGATAAGACTTTAAACAATCCATTTTTCTCTTGAAATTAGATAATATTATATTATCTAATATATCCATATTTCAGATAAAGATAGCTTCTAGAACCATTGGATTTGAATCGATCTCCTTTCTTTTGAACTTTTTAATTTAATTGGATAAATTTTATGATTATTTTCTCCCTATCATACCCTGCATGAATTAGGACATTAAAACAAGTTATTTACAATATTCATTATAGAATATATATAGGAATGTAATAATATTTATGCAATATATGTGTCCAAACAATGGTCGACTAAGTTCAGTTTTCAGAAACATATCAATTATATCAGACCTTCCCTAGTCGACTTGCCCCCTTTATAAGTCGACTACTATAGACAAAACTTATTACCCTAGTCGACTACCCCCAACCTCAAGTCGATTAATGACAGTTTCTGACTGTTAGTCAGTTCTAATTTATGGTATTTTATCTAACGTTTTAATCAAGTTGATAACTACCCTAACTGACTATAGATTTCAACTATAAATAGGGATGCTGTCCTAGGCTAAAAATACCAATTCATATCAATAGTTTTCTGCCTTAAAACTCTGTTCAAAAATCTATTTTTCAGAAAATTGTTTCCACTTTTTTTCTTCACACAAATTCCAATCCTTTCATGAAGAATTCTGAGAGTTCACCTATAAGAGTCCTTGTTCACGATCACATACAGATTTAAGACTTATAGGACTGATTGTAATTACTCAAAGAGAAAAATTATACAAGAGCGTCTTCGGGTTGAAGAGAAGTTATACAAGATGTTGTTGTCTTCTTGGTGTAAGAAGAGTTGTATACATTTGACAAAGGGGACTTGTCAAGTGGTGTACAAGGTGTTGGTTTTGGGTGTACAAAATCAAGGATAAGGAAAATCTCAAGCGGGTTGCTTAGGGACTGGATGTAGGTCAAGAGGACCGAACCAAGATAAAATCTCTTGTGTTTGCGTTTGCATTTTCTGAGATTTATTTCCTTTATTGTAAGTTATTTATTTAACGCTAATATCTTTGTTTGAGTGTTGACATAATATTTTAGATCCTACATCTATTACAGTAGGAAGAGCCCAAAGAAATCCACGTAAGCCCAGTTGGCTCGCTACTAACATGATTGTGACCTGTGCTTTTCCAATCGTTGAGGAGACAACCTTGTCTACATATAGATAATCTGAAATCAGTTCAGAATCTAAGATGTAGAAGGATGCCATAATGAAAGAGATGAACTCTCTTCACAATAATGGCACTTGGAATTGACAGAATTGCCCAAGGAAAGAAAGCTATTAGTTGTAAGTAAGTGATCGCGAAAAAGACAAAGATCTCTAGATGGTCATACTATATGCTATAAGGCCAGATTTGAAGCTAAAGGCTACACGTGGTGAGAAGGCGTTAACTACAACTAGATATTTTCACATATTGTAAAGCACTTGTCGATTTAGATATTATTGGCACTGGTGGTACAATATGAGTTGGAGATTGATCAACTCGATGTGTAGATTGCCTTTCTCCATGGCGATATTGATATGGAGATCTTGATGTCTCAGCGTAGGGTTTCAAGACTACAGGAAAAGAGAATATGGTGTGCAAGTTGAAGAAATCATTTTATAGGCTAAAACAATTGCCAAGGCAGTGGTATAAGCATTTCGATAGCTTCATAAGAGGTGAGAGGTGAAATCACCTTGAGGGGGGTGAATAGGTGGCTAGCTAATCTAATGATGAATAATGTGGAATAAAAACTATTTAAGCAAACAAAGAATTATTAAGCTAAACACACCAAGTATAACACAAGAGTGTAGCCGAATTCCCGGTGAAGGGCTCTGGACTACCTCCTCAAGATTCCTCTAGCTAAGAGTTGAGGTGCCGCTATGGCTCTCTTGATTGAATACAAGTGTGAGCAAATAATCCCCAAGCATATATCAATATAAGCACAAGTATATCAAGCAAGTAAAGATAAAGGCAATGTAAGCGTTTAAGATATAAACACAAGTGAGAGATAGAGAGAGCAATCGCAAACACGCGAGATTTGTTTCGAGGTTCGAGCACCCTTACTCTACGTCCCCGCATTCAACACTATGAAGCATTTTCACTAGAATCGATCCCACCGGATCACTCGGTGCCGCAACACCTACAAGAGTTCACACTAAAACTCCTTGGACTCACTAGTCCCTCTCTCGTTCATGCAAGGACTACACGTGCAAGTACACTAGCTAATCGAGGCCGCACCTCTACACCGAGCTCTCACTAGAACTCGAAACAACGCGAACTTGCAAGTCCGCCTCCTCAAATACAAAGTAGAACACTTTAGTGATCACAACACTTTGATCACCTAAAACACTCTCACAACAAAGATCCCAATAGGATTGATATAGCAATGGATAACTCAAGTGTGTGTAAGAAAACTAGGATTGATTTGGTGGTGAAAAACTCAAGAAATCTTTTTTTCAAAACACTCTTGAAAAACTCTCCTTTTGATATGAAAGTTTAAGCTCTAAAACAAGTGGAGATAAACACAGAGATAGGTAGGAAAAACTAGCCCAACTCTCTTAAAATTTTGTGTAAAACAGCCCAAGGGATCCCCAATATATAGGCCTCCAAAAACTAGCTGTTGGAGATAACACAGCAGAAAAATCCTGCTGTCAGTCGACTGCCAATGGTCGGACATCTGACTGTTGGGAAAACCGGTCGACCAGCCTGTCGATTGTAAACTGGGTTATGACCTAGCGGTCGACCGCCCGGTCTGGGCCATTTACAGAGAGCAGAAGCTCTCTAGCGGTCGACTAGCCCTTGGCTATGCACGTTCGTGCATATCGATCGACCGCCCGGTCGACCGACTTCTGGAGCGGTTGACCGGCCGGTCGACTGGCAGAAGGTTTGGTCAGCAATTTCAGGGATAAAACTTAGTCTTTTTACCTTCAATAAAATCGCATAAATTCTCATAAATTTTATAAAAATAAGTTCATTAATATACTTTGATATACAAACATGTTTGAGTAAAATTTAAAACATGTTGCAAATATTTTGAACTATTTTTGTAATATAGAAATTTTGGGTTAAACAAAAAAACTGTATTTTCAAAAATAATCTCCAAATCTAAAAACGATTTTCTAAAACTTCTCCAAATACAAAAACAGATATTTTAAATACTTTTGAAGCTTAGTGTGTATGGATATGATCCACTACATATATATGATGAAATATTTATATTTTGACATTGAGCTCTAAAATAAGTTTTGATAAAAATATATCTATATTTTGAAGCTTAAAAACCAAACCGGTATTTTCAAAACAAAAACTCATTTATGAAAACACATATAAATTTGTGTGTGAGTGTATATGAACTTGAGCAATCTACCAACTAATCTATCATTTACATTTTATCTAAAAACAAAATCTTGACACTTACAAACATGACACAAGTTTTCTTGAAAATCTTCTCTTTGAAAATCTTCTTCTCCATCTTAACTTAGTCCAAATCTTGATCCAATGAGCTAGACTCCTCTTGAGTACTCGATGCGATCTTGATGCACGAGCTCTTGAATCAACAGGTGCTAGCTCTAAACTTGATTTTAAATCTTTGTTGAAGCTAAACACCAACTAAGATCTTGATCAAATATCTGAGACTAATTAAACACAAGATCATTAGTACTATAACTACATGAGTTAATCATCATCAAAACTAGTGCAATGGGCCTTCGGGCCAACAATCTCCCCCTTTTTGATGATGACAAAACTCATGGAGTTATATATGCATGGATTAAAGATAAGCTTCATAATAGCTCCCCCTTAACTCATGCATAACAATAATAGATATTCAATGTAGTGATAAAACTAAACAAATATATATGTATAAACAAGGTGAGGGAAACATGCATAAATCAAAAATTCTTGTCCCCAAAAATCTTCTCCCCCTTTTTGTATAAACTTTCAAAATCCTTATCACCCTTTTTTGTATAAACATAAAATATAGAACATGCATAAACTCAATATATGCATAAACTCAATTTCTAAATATGCATATATAAACTCAAAAATATTCTCCCTCTTTTGTCAATCATCAACAAAAGGGTGAAAAATAAATCAACAATAAAGATATATATGCGATATACATTCATGAAGAGGAAGACGGCAAGTTAGCTCCCCTACATACATGCATTACATGAAGAAAGGATGACAAAACTTAACTCACATAAAGAATAATATACAATGCATAAGTGGAGATATTCAGCTTCCCCTACACACGTACCACATAAAGAAGAGATGTCAAGCTCCTCAATATAAGATACACTCAACATAAATCTGTACATAGAAGAGATGTTAAGCTCCTCAATATAAGATACACTCAACGTAAATCTGTATATAGAAGAGATGTTAAGCTCCCCTTGCATATAGGCAATACATATCAACAAATTTTGAAACCACTTTAAAACAAAAAAAAATTTTGAATTTTCTCAAGTATTTGATACCAATTAAAATAAATTGTAGGTGATATGTGACAGAACATACGTTGGTACCACTTGTTTATAAACAAAATTTTGAGATTAATGAAAGTAAAAATATTTTGATACCAATTGAAATATATGGTAAATTTTGATACCAAATAAAATACTAATGAAAATTTATAGTAAATTTTGATATCAAATAAAATGTCAATTGAAATACCAATTAAAAACTATGCATAAGCTTATAAAAATACCAATTTATTTTTAATTTTAAGTCAAGTTTGGCATAAACATAATTTGTACTTTAAACATGTAATTGATATTGTAAATCAAGCACAATCAAAACATATACATATATATGAAAGAGAAAATACCAATTGAAATTGATATCATTAGATATTTTGAAGCATATATATGTAGAAACAAATATGAGTATACAAGGATAAAATTTTATGAAGTACATGTGTATAACTCATACCTATCGCCTCTATTCATGCACATGATAAAAGATTTTCAATTAGGCTCACAAGGCATGGTCTCCCAACCATCCACCCTTTATGGGTAGAAGTTTTCAAAATTAAGATTTGAAATTAGTTGTAAATTGAAAACACTATCAAATGAAGAATAAATAACTAGTTAAAGTAATTTTTGAAAAACTAGTTAAAGATTCTTCATGTATATCTCATGAAATATACCAAAACACAAAAGTTGACACTCGAAATCTATAAAGCTCAAAAAATATGCTCATGAAACAAAAGCATGAGTAAAAAAAATAATGTGTGTGTACAAAGGTTATGTGTATAGCATATTCATGAAAAATAGTCAATGAGAGGCTTAAAGCAAACAAGTATGACAATCATAAAAATTTAATTTTCATAAAGATCAAGTTTCAAGGTGTATGTATGTTTTATCAAAATTAGAAATATGCATACATATCCTAAACACAAAAAGAGTCCATAATAGTATTTGCATGAAGGCAAGTGACTCAAGGGTATACATGTGTATATTTATTATTCTTGAACAAAAATTACATATACATGAAGCAAACATATATAAGAATATGAAAACCAGTGTAAATGAGGGAATCATCAAAGCTTAGATTATACATGTATATGTAATGAGTACAAATGAGTAATGAAGTACAAAGATATAAGAATCAAATGTTGCTCACTACTTATACAAAAATAGACACAAGTTTTAATGAAAGCTACATCTAAACAATGATTCACCTCATGAAGCATAAACACAAAACATGATCATAAAAATATGCTATAAATTATTAATGTAAAGCCACGTAAATAAAAT
Source organism: Agave tequilana (assembly GCA_038442645.1). Taxonomy (NCBI): domain Eukaryota; kingdom Viridiplantae; phylum Streptophyta; class Magnoliopsida; order Asparagales; family Asparagaceae; genus Agave; species Agave tequilana. The sequence continues at coordinate 237,263 of JAVJIF010007481.1, forward strand.
AGAAGTTTAGAGATAGTTACCAAATCACAAGCACTATACTCTAAGTCTCCAAACATGGTGGTCCTCCACCAAACTTCATTGATAGCGGTGCATTAATTTTATATGTCCATCTAGCCCATGCATCCACCACCAAGCCTCTCACGTCATGTGAGAGCCTACACCTACATCAAACACAAAAGGTGAGAATTTTGGTACCCATTTCTTTTGGGTCCACGGGGTTAGCATCAAATGGAACCCAAACATTGTTATTAGCAAAATTTATAGAATTTACCTTGTCAAAATAAAATTTTGCTACATAACCATTGCGGCCGCAATGTCTACATTTGTACACTCTAGTATGCACATGAGAATGCGTGTGATCATGATGTGCAAAGTGTGCATATGTGTGCCGTGGGTGATGTGCATGTACATGTGGACCTTGTTTCTTTTGAAACGAGGCTTCCAATTTATTATGACTAAATGCACAATTGCTCAAGGTTGAGCTTAAAAAACTATTCTATTTTTTAAAAATTTAATCTCATCTTTATCAATGGCAGTATGAAGAGCATGGCAAGTATGAGAATCAACAATCCTTTTCTTTTTAGAAATGTTTTCCTTTTCTTTTGAAACAAATTTCTTTTCAAAGAGTTATTTTCTTCCAAAATAATTTCTTTTTCTTTTTCTACCAACATAATTTATTTTTCAAAGAAGTATTTCCTTCACAAGGATCATTTAATTTAGAAAATAAGAAAATATTATCCTTTTTCAACATATCATTTTCTTTGAAATGCATGCAAATCTATTTTTAAGAGAGTCATTTCTTTTAACAAAGAAGTGTTGTTCTTTTTCAATTTATTATTATCCTTTTTAAGCAAATCATATTTTTCAAGAAGTTGTTGACAAAAGATGCAAGTTCTTCATAAGACATGTCAACATCCTCATCAAGCCCAGATTCAAAATTTACCTCAAGGGGTTTATCCCTTGGACCATGTAGCACAAGTTGAAAGCATCACTTTCATCATCTGAGTCGCTCTCTGCATATTATTATTTTGTTCGTCAAGGAAGACTAAAGTGTTTCATACTACAAAAACCAAATCAAAATTAGCAACCCTACATAAATATTCATCATTTAGGGTACTCTTTAAAGCATGGATGGCTTTCGCATTAGCCTCAAGAAATTTGCCATTTAAACAATATGAATCTTTAATAGTGCAAAATAAA